>PVJD01001490.1:0-263530 GCA_004026545.1 Mormoops blainvillei
GTCCCATCATCAGACCTGCAGCGCTGCTAATACCAGCTGTGGCTGAGAGGCAAAGCAGTGGGTCCCTATTAGCAAGGATGGAAATGTATGCCAGCCCCCTTCCCCTGGGACGACAATTTGGCATCCTTCGGGTGCGCTGAAGACCCACATTTTCACTGCTGGGGAAAGCCTTGGCTGTGACATCCAAAGCCGCACTATTGCGGGAGGACATGTGTGGGTGATGGAACAGTGCAGGCCAGAGTGGCTCTGAGCTCAGGACGCAAACTTCTGTGAAGTGCACAGACCCACAGGGGTGAGAACACCAGGCCAGGACACTGGCTTCTTCCGAGGAGAGGAGAGAAAGGGGAGGAAAAGTCCTGGGGGTTCCATCTGGAATGATTTTTTGAAAAAAATCTGAAGAACGGAAGGAAAACCAGGGCTCAGTGGAGGACCTGTGGGTACTTATTTTCATCTCTGTTTTATGTTCAAAATGCTTCCTATTTTTTAAAAAGTCGTTTTTTAAAGAACAGGTAGGCGTTCTCTTTCTTGACCTGACTGCTGGGTACACAGGCATCCCTTTAAAATGGTGTGTTACACTGTCTGTTTGTTCTAGGTGCTTTTCTTGATGGAGCGGACATGTCACAGTTCTTAAAAGTTAAAAAGAATGAGTGGGTGAGAGTCTGGGGATGGGGAAGCAGCCCCAGGTAGAGGGACCGGCGGGAGCCAAGGCCTGGGAGCTGGGCAGAACCCTGAACAGGCAGGGCCCTGGGAGCCTGGGCCCAAGGATGGTGGTCCCCTGAGGGGCCGCCTTGCTTGCAGGGCTGTGTGGGGTCAGGCTCTGTCCTGTCCCCTGGGGGCCAGGCCTGGGTGAGGCTGGGTGGAAAGAGAGCTCTCCTCTTGGGAGAGGCGCCAGCAGGAGGTGAGAGGAATGGGCTTAATCAAGTGTTTGCGCCAGCACCTGCACCTGGTGCGGCCTGTGGGTGAGGGCTATTATGAGCCTGGCATTGCTTGTTGGAAGTGGCAGGGGTGTCTGGGCTAATGGGGGAGTCATGGCAGCTGCAATATGACAGTGACAGCCTGGCTGGAGGGAGAAGTTGGAGTGACCCCGGGTTGAGGTACAGAGGATGTGCCTCATGTACCGAGCCCTCATGAGCTCAGTAGGCTTTTCGGGACTTTCAAAGATTGGGGGAAGCAAAGCATGGGTGATGGTGATGGGAAAGTTGCATTTTTCTGGGGGAAGTAAAAAACAAGCTTCAAGAAGTTGTTCCTAAAACTATCCAGCATTCTTTCTGCATCAGCAATGGGAAGTCAGACCCCCAGTGTGGTGCAGGCGTTCTCAATGGGGTGCTGTGAGGGCACAGGGAAGGAGGGGACCCTGACATCAGGGGAAAGGATGAGTGTTTATCTGACAAGTAATCTTATTAAGAAAACTCATAGACATAAAGGAAAGCATACGGGCTGATGTTGCTCTAGACCAAGAAATAAAACATTAGAGATAAAATTGCCACCCATGTACTCCCCTCCCCAACACACAACCCTAATTTCCTCTGTATGTTTCCAGAGAGAAACAGCCCCACCTTTTAGTTTGGGGAGCATTTCTCTGCACCACAGGCCAGAAGCAACCCTGAACATATCTCGAGAGTTGTTTTGTTTGTTTTAAAGCTTTATATAAACAGTTATCTGTGCTCAGAGGATTCTTCTGCCACCAGGTTTCCTCCTGGCATGCTTCTGAAATTGACTTTTGCAAAACTCTGTAGGTCAAGTGCGTTTCTCTTCTTTTCAACCCTTTAAAGTGTACAATTCAATGGTTTTCAGCATATTCAGAATTGTGCAACCGTTGCCACAATTTTAGAACTGTTTCATCACCCAGAACGAAGCCCCGTACCCTTTTGCTGTCACCGCCCCCATATTTCCCCGCAGCTTCGGCTCCTGACTGTGTAGATTTGCCTATTCAGGACATTTCATATAAATAGAACCATTTAACACGCAGTCTTTTGTGACAGGTTAAGGTATTCCTTTTCATGGTTGTATATTGCATCACATACATTTACCATAATTTACTTATCCAAATGGATTATGTGGAATCCTGCTTTCAGCCAGGATGGAGTAAAAGGGACTATATTTACCTTCCTGTCTGAAAAAGAAAAAAGAAACCAAAACCCACTACAAAAAAAAGATAAAATTGATAAAGCAATAGTTCTCAAAATGCTGGACCTCAGCAACGAAAGGGCAGTACTGCCTGAGAGATGGGAAAAGGGGGAGGCGAGCCCCCGACTGCCCAGCTTTACCGCCTGGAGACAGCCTCCGCCCTGAGGCACGGGGTCGGGGAACAAGTGGGGCTGTAAGAGTTCAGGGAAGCCAGTAGAATTCACAACGCAGCCTCTTGGAGATGAGACAGCCAGAGAGGGCCCGCCTTGAGTACGCAGCAGCCGAGTACTCGTTAGTGCTTGCATGTGACAAAGCCCAAGGCCGAGGGAAGAACCACCCGAATGGATGAGTGGGAACAGTCCTCAGAGCTCACGGAGCTGAGAGCTGTGCCTGATCTCAGCAGCCAGGCTGGGAAACCTCATGATAAAGGGTTGTTGTGTAGAGTACCCGGAGGGTACTGTATCCTACGACAAAGCCCAAGAATATTTACGGGATACAAAAAATATCCAGTACCCAATCAGGTGAAATTTACAATGTCTTGTATCCAATCAAAAATTACCAGGCATGAAAAGAAACTGGAGAAATATCAATTAAAACTGACCCAAAACCAACATAAATATTAAAATTAGTAGCCGAGGACATCAAAAGTTATTATAACTGTATTCCATATGCTCAAAAAGTTAAGTAGAGGATAACTAAACGGAGCATAGGATTTTTAGGGCAGTGAAATCATTCTGTATCATACAGAATATATAATTCTGTATCATGCGGTGGCAATATAATAATGAATACATGTTATTATACATTTGTTTAAACCCAGAGAACGTAGGGCACTAAGACTCAGACTTGATAGGGAACTCAGACAAAGGTTTTAGCCTTCACTATAGTTGGTCGGCTTAAGTGATTAATGTATGTGGAAAGCAGTTATTCCAGGAATTGGAATTCATGTCTCCAGGAGGTAGACAAGCAATTCAAACTCTGTGCCCTAGGGACCTGCCGAGCCATTGTGTTCCAGGGAGAGAATGCAGATAAACAATTACTGCTCAAAAGATAAAGAATTACTAGGAAAAATCCCCCCAGGCTGCATCTCTTATCTGATTAATCTTTTTTTCCCAAACCCCTTACCTACCCTTCTCCTTATAAAAAGGTCAGCTTGAGATGAGATGTTAAGCTAGTTTTTGAGAGTACATACCCGCCATCTTCTCAGATCACTGACATCTGAACAAAGTGCCCGTAAAGATTCAATCCTTGTCCCTACTTGCTGGTTCTGGTAGTGCCGGGCAGCCCGAATGCTGACTCTTGCAGTTTTAAATGCTAATGTAAACCAGGGGCTTTGGATGATAACAATGAGTCAGTGTAGGCTCATCAGCTGTAACAAATGCACGGCTCTGGTGAGAATGTCAGTAATAGGGGCGCGATGCAGGGGCAGTGAAATTATTCTAGGGTGCACAGGAACTCTGCCTTCCTCTCAGTTCGCTAAGGGCCTCAAACTGCTCTGAAAAAGAGCCAATTTACAAAAAAAAAGTTAAGCAGAGGTATGGAGATATAAAAAAAAAATTCCAATCACAATTTTTTTTCTTGTTTTGTAGAGAGTCAAGTTTTTATTCACTCTCTAAGAAAGGAGAGGGGTGTGGTATGGAGAGACACTAGCCCCAGTCACACTTCTAAAGATGAAAACTGCCTGAGATGAGAAAAATATGCTGCATGGAATTAATAGCACATTAGCACTGCAGATAAAAGATTAGTAAACTTGAAGACATAACAATAGATAGTATCCAAAATGAAGCCCAGAGGGGAAAAAATCATTTAAAAAAATGAACAGAACACCGTTGAGTTGTAGTACAATTTCAAGCATTCTAATGCACGTGCAAGGGGAATCTCTGAAGGCAGAGGGGATGATGGTGCAGAAAAAAATCCTGGAAGAAATAATGGCAGACAAATCCCCAGATTTGATGAAAACTGTAAAATCTATAGCATCAAAACTGGAGGGCAACTGAGTCCAGGGCTTGTTCTGCCTGTCTCCACTCCGCCAAAAAGCAGAGACAGGGATCAGATTATAATTGCTCTTTTATTAATATCAGAGGTCAGCAGTCTGAGAAGGTGGCAGGTAAAACCCCTAACACCCGCCTTCCTCCTGAGCTATCAGAAGCAAGTGTATACAGGGGAACCGTGGGCATTTGGAAGGGGAAATTCCTAGGGGGACACAGCCTTGATGATTCTCCTGGGAGGAGGAGCTGAAAGGGAATCTGCAGCATCTCCCCAGGCAGGCTCCTTCGCGCCCCCTTTGCACGAGAATCCCTCCTCCTCTCTTCCCCGAGGCCTGTGGTTTGTGGCCAGGGAGGCTCTGTGTTCTCTGCTTAGGGGAGATAAGGTCTTACCATTTATTAGCTGGCTGTAAAGTGCTCAGTTTGTCCTTGTTTAATCTTCTAGTCTCTGTTTCCCCATTCCACCTGCCCGAGAATATTCCTAGTTTTTTACTGTCCTGTCTCAGTATAGATCCAAGAAGCTCAATGAATCCCAAACACAATAGATACAAGGAAAATGACACCAAAGCACATCGTAATTAAATGGCTAAAAACGAAAATCCCCCCAAACCAAAACAACAATAAAGAGAAAATCTTAAAAGAACCAAAGAAAAACATATTACAGACAGAGGAACAAAAATAAGGCCGATAAGGATGACAGCAGATTTTTCTTTCAAAGCAGTAAAAGTGACACATGGAGACAAATCTTTAAAATGCTAAAAAAAACACCAGAGAGTCAATCCAGAATTCTCCGTCCAGCACGGTGTCAGTTTTGCAGACATCTGAAGCATCTCCAGCATCTATAGAAAATGTTAAAGAAAGTCCTTCGGGCCCAAGGAAAATTGTCCCAGAGGTAAATACGGATCTGCCCTCAGGAACAAAAGCACCAGGAGCAGCAACTCCAGGGGCGAGCTGTGACATGGAGCTGCAAAGCAGGCAAATGACCTCCAGAGGTCACGGGATTTGACATTCCTTTATAAAAGTAAACGTCATGATTGCTATGGGGGTGGCCGCCAGGCATAAAAACTGTTTGTGTAGATAATGAAATGCAGGAAATCCTCAGCGACACATCTGTGCAAGAAACTTTCTCAACCACCAAGCTGAAGTTTTCTCAGGTTAATGTGCTACGGTGCCGCTCGCGTCTCCATTACCCACTTCACGGGACGGTCACGTGGGTGGCGTCTGCCCTGTATGAAACACTGCACTTGGCTATGTGGAGAAAATAAAGGTGAACCAGAAAATCACCCAGGTTTTAAGGGTTTCCCTATCTAGAACAAATCGCCATGATAGGAGGCAACGGGTACAATTGCCTCATGAAGGGAAGAAACTCACACACAGGAGATTTCTCTCAGCCAGAGATCTAAGGAGGGCCATTTCTTCGGTAATCCTCCAAAGCATGAGAATTTAGAAATATTTAGTGAAGAAAGGCTGCACCTTGCCGCAGCCTTGTTGGCAACTTCTGATTAAAGTATTAAATTTCTGGGTATAATAGTAAATATTCGACCTTCCCTCCCTGCCTTCTGTTACTGTAACTGTGAGTCTGAAAGGAAAGGGAGGGGAAGAGGGAAGACACACAACACAGATAACAGGAAGTGAAGGACAGAGGGGAGGAAGGTCACTTTTGCCACCGAAATGTCTAGGCGAGCTGTCTCCAGAGGCGGCTGGTGGGAGGGTGGGTGGCCTTGGAAATTACAGCCGCACGTTGGGCTTGCACGCAGATTTCCACGACGAGAACGGAAGGACATCTTTGGTTTGGGAAGCTTAGGAACCTGTGGAAAACCTGATTAATTTTATATGTCAAGTGATCTAGGAGTTTATTTCCTTCTTGTTTGCTTTTGGTTTGGTAAATCCTTTTTAGAAAGTATAGCCTGTCTTGTCTTGGCTAAAGAAAGCCACAGAAAGGTGGTGTTTGGGCCTGGGACAGGTGGAGGTTAATGTGCTACGGTGCCGCTCGCTAAAGAAAGTCCTTCGGGCCCAAGGAAAATCCCCCCAAATCCCCCGTTTTTAGCCATCCCACTGTGCCTCAGCAGGCGTGGGGATTCACTGGCTGGCGGGCATGGATTAGGGCTGGCTCATCTTCGGAGTCCTCTGTGCACAGGACCTGGGCAGTGAAGAGCATTTAATAAAATACTGGCTGGAGAAGGAAAAAGAGAAGTTTCTCTTCCTGCGAAAGTAAAAATGGAAGTCTTTTCTTGCATAATTGGAGCCTGAATAATGAAGTTAGTATTGAAGGCCGCATCGCCTTGAGACAGGCTAGTGGGCCAGGAGGGAACGGGGGAACCGAAGCAGATGGCTAAAGGGCCGAGCAGTTTACAGCCACCTAGTAAATCTCAAAACCCTATCTTCTCTAACCAAGGATACTTGAGATAAACGGTAGAGTTCTGCCCAACCAGAGGGTAAATCGTTTGGATCACCATACTCACGGAGATTGATAGCAGAAATCCAATTAGTGCCTTTTGTGCCAACTGCACCCAAGGACAAGGGGAATAAATCTCATTGTAATGCATCAGCATAAGGCTGAAAGAATATTCTGTTAAGACCCTCCCCTGAAATTCCTGCCTTTAGAAAACTGGTAGGAATCCTCAAGACAAAGACCCAGTGTGGGCTCTCTCTGGAGCTTGCCCACGCCTTCCTTCTTTCCCAGGCACGCACCTTTCGCACGTTTGCTTTTCTCTCCTAAACTCCAAGGGTCCCCATGAGACTTGCAACCAGGTGCGCAACAGGCAGCTAGCTCATCCCTGAACCTGGCTCCGAGGCCCCCTTTTCTCTGACGTCCCGGTGAGCTAACAGCAGCCCCGCCGTGGCTCACCCCTTTCCTATAACCTTTCGAGGGAGCCAAAGCAGCGCACCTCCCAGGCTCTCCTGTTGCTTCTTCTCCCCTGAGCTCTTCCTGTTTCACTGTCCCCAGCTGTCATAAACATACCCTCATAGTCACCTGGACTCGAATTGTGAAATCCTGCACGAAGCTAAGAAACCCACACACTACCGGCCGGCCTGAGGCAGACCGCTCTGGGCCTGGTCCCTTTCCGGTGACAATCCCAGTCCTTACACGTGCCCTCTAGTCACACCACATGTGTACTGTTGCCCAAGAAGGCCATGCCCTCCTTCTGGAGGCCCTGCCACTGCCCCTGTGTTACCGAATGTGGACCCACTTGGCGGGGGCCCAGATACTGTTACTGAAACAACGCCCCCTTTCCCCGGGGTCCCTCTGTCCTAGGTTCTTTGCCCGCCACCCTTAGAAATTTTGGTTCTCAGTGCCAAAGTTTGGTGAAAAGGAAAGGAACTATTTATTCAAAAGTTTTGCAGGTTTTGAACAATGACTAAATGTTGCTGTTAAATCTCAAAATCCCTTTAAAACGCCCACCAACACACAGCCCTGCCTTTCCCCCTCTTTGCCCAGTCAGCCCAGTCGGGGGTCCCGTCCTTCAGGAGGGAAAGAACTGAAGCCCGGAGCTCGGCTCGGCAGGCCTCTCCCGGCTCCCAGCACCATCGGCTGTGTCGCCGCCATCTCCAGTTCTTGATCCAAAGCCACGTGTCACCTTCTCATGGCCCACTAGCAAGAAGAGTCCTCTCTCCCCTTTCCTTCCCGCATGGTCTTCGCGTTGCTCCCCGCGGGCGTGGGGAAGAACACACAGGCACTGTAACTAGGGGAGCTGCCTCCCAGTTACCTCCTGGGTTCAAGTTATGCAAACCTTCCTGGTTAGCCTTATTGATATGCAAAATACCTTCTTTGCATATGATATATGAAGCTATCCTGCTACTATTGACATGCAAAATGACTCTCCATGGCCTTGCTCCACGGCACGTCTGAGGCTGGCCCGTTATTGATATGCAAAGTAACTCTGAAAGGCCCTGCTCCGTGTGTCCCTTCCCCCATGGTGGCCCGCTTTGGGGTGGGGAGGGAGAATATCCTCTATTTTTCTTGGACACCCCACATTCTGGACACTGTTACAATTCCCCCCCGCCGGGGCGGGGGGCGGCCCTGGCTGGACCCTGTTACACAAGCACGTGTAGGTTACGCTCAGTCAAAACCCAGTCTACACCCAAGGCTCGGCCTAGAGGCCCTCTCCTCCCAGAGTCTCATCTGATCCCCTCCCTCGCTGCCACCACCCGGCTCTCTTTTCCTTCTGGTTGGTCCCCCATTTTCTTCCTGTTGCCAAACCGACTTGTGTTTTCCTCTGCCCTAAGAGTTCAAGCACAACCCAGACTGGGGAAGGATAGGAGGCAGAAGAGGAAGTGGGAGAGATCATGGAGGAACTGAGAGAAGCTGGCCTGGGGCCTTCAGAGCAAAAGAGAGACATTCGAGGTGAGGCTGGAGGGGCCCGGAGGCCATTCAGGGCTTTGCCAGAGGTTGGGCTTAATCCAGTGGCAGGGGAGGGGCCGGGAACGTGTTTGAATAGGAGAGTGCTTGTGCTGGATTCTCGAGGGCTCCCTCGGGCTGCTGTGTTGCAAATAAACGGAGGGAGGGGTGCAGGTCAAGAGGCAGCTGGAGGCCATTAGCTGTTGCTCTGTGCTGATAGGGGTCTGGACCAGGATGAGGGCAGAGGGTGACACATTCGGATTCATTTAGGAAGTAAAATCTACAGCCCCTGGAGTTTTTGGGAGAGAGCCCCGTCCCATCTCTCAGGGGTAATGGCCTGGAAGCTTCCTCTTTGTCGCAATATGCATCTTGCAGTTTCGATGCTGTCTAACTCTGCAGCCCAGGGTCTCTGGGCCATGAGTCCACCCGTCCCCAGTCCTACAGGCAGGGGTGCAGGCTCCTCCTCCACATGGGCCACTGCTCCCTGCAAAGTGTTGCCACTCAGGCCTCTGAGGATGATGGAGGGCAGCAGCCTGTTGAGATCTACATCCCTGAGATCAGGTGAAAAGAAACTTTTGCTGGGGTCTAAACTTATACTGTATACTTAATAATAGGTGAATTATATCTCAACAAAGCTGTTAAAAAACAACTGTTAAACAGCGACCTGAGCTGCTGCAGGTTGAGTCCCGTGATTCCTAAGTATCGTGGTCACACAGAGGCCCAGGACAAATGCCACCAACCCCGCCAGGTGCCCTTGCCTATGACTCATTAGGCATCGCCACTGTCTTCGGAGCCCTCGTCTCCCTAGCATTGTGCTAACAACATTACCGCGTCCCTCATTTCACTCTCACAGCAGCTTTATGAAGCACCTATCATTGTTCCCACTTAACGGATGAGGAACCTGAGGCTTGGAGAGATAACTCCCCTCAATGGCACAGAGTGGAGGACAGTGAAGGTGGCGTCAGAACCCAGGCCTGCCACTCCGTAGCGTTTTGGTCTGTGGGCCTCTGTGAGGTGCCTCCAGCCCTGCCCGCCTCCCTTGCTGCCCCCTGCCAGGCTCAGCTGCCCGCAGCCTCGCTTGAGTGGCTTGGGGACTGTGATAAGTGACCGGGGCACCCACGCCCCCATACCCTCCATTGCCACATGTATGGCTGTGTGATCGATCACGTGAAGAAAAGTGGTCTCTGGCCTCCCCTCTCTGCCGGCTGGCCTGGGAGGGCCTTTCTTTGGAACCAGGAACGTCTGTCCTGAGGCCGTTGTGCCCAGCTGACCTCTTCAGGCCACGCTGACCTCCCACTCAGCTGCTTTAACCACAAGGCCTGGCCAGGCCTTCCTGGCCGAGGGGTCAGACCATGGAGAGCCTCGGGCTCTCTGTCGTGGCTTCTCATCCTCCCTGACCTTGGGCTGAGAAATGACAGATTCCTCGAACTCTCCTGGGGGTCCAGCTGACTGTCTTCTAGCATATTCTGCACCAAGTGTATTCTGCACTAAGTCTTCTCAGCGAAAAAAGAGGAGGCAGTTTCGGGGGTTCCTCATAGCCCCTGGGTCTGTGAATGTCCTAGGTTCCTGTGTACTTGTCCCAGGACTGTGGGTGACCGGGTCAGGGGCCTCGGGAGTATGACCACTCCCCCCAGCCCGCCCAAGGCCCAAGCACCTGCCCGCGCAGGCCTTAATTTCTCCTTCACAGGTTTTGTGGGCCTACGAGAGGCCGGCAGGCTGGAGCGAGGACAGTTGCCTCTCCTGCCTGGGTCCTGGGGGCCATGGCTTCCCAGTGGGCATAGGCCCAGCAGACCCAGCCTAGTCTCCCTGCAGGCCTGGGCCTGTGCCCATGGCTCGGGTGCCCTTGTCGCACCCTTTGCTTCTAGAAATTTCTCTGTGAGTGCCTATAGACTCTGGGGACTCCAGACTTTGCTGACAGGCCTACAGGGTCTGAGCTCCCTCCACACTCCACACAGCCATTGTCCTATAGGACCCAAGGCCCTTCTCCAGTGGACCCCAAGGGCAATAGGACAAAGAAGCTGGGATCTCTGGAGTAAGAGACCCAACTTTCAATCCCAGCTCTGCCCCTGTGCTGGGGTAACTGGTGTATCCTCTGAGCCTCAGTTCTGGCTCATCTGTAAAATGGGAATAATCCTGGTGTAGAACTAAATAAGATGAGTACACATAAAGCACTGGTTTGCAGGAAGTGTTCAGTCCTGTCACCTTCACCTCTCACTCCTGATGCTCACTGTTCCCTGCCGGCTGCAGCCCCGTCTGTACAGGAGCCCCGCCCCCTGCCCCCTTAGCTCCACCTGGGGGCTGTTCCAGGCATTACAGTACCAGGGAAGACCACCAGGTGGCACACTCTAGCTTCCCTCCCAGGACTGCAGACCTGTGCATTTCCTGACTCTTCTATGGTTTACTGTTGCTTTTAATCCCCACCTAGAAAATTTTTATCGATTTGAGAGAGAGAGGAAGGGAAGCAGAGAGAGAGAGAGAACATTGGTTGCTTCCTGTATGAGCCCTGACCAGGGATCGAACACACAATCTAGGGATGTGCTGACTGGAATTGAACCCACCTTTTTGGTGTACAGGGATGACACTCCAACCAACTGAGCCAACTGGCCAGGGCTACTATTGTTATTTCGATTATGGTAACGTGCCACTTAACAAAGGGATGCCTTCTGAGAAATGCATCATGAGGTGCAAACATCTGAGTGTACTTACAAAACATAAATGGTATGACATACTACTGTAAAACTATATGTGCTATACACTTCCATATGACTGGCAGCTCTGTAGGTTTATTTGCACGAATGTCACCACAAACATGTATCGATAATTCGTCGTGCTATGAATGTCACTAGGTGATAGAAACTTTTCAGCTCCATTAATCTTATGGGACCACTGTCATATATGCATTCCACTGCAGACCGAAATGTTGTTTTACAGTGCCTGACTGTATAGGGGTGCATAATTGTGTCTGTACAGAGCTCTGGCTGACAACCATTCCCCACCCTACCCCGGTTGGCCCATGCAGGAGGGCTTGCCCACTCCCCTCCTCCTCCCCATGTGGTCTCCTACAGTGCCTGGTGCCTACAGACTCCCTGGAGCATACTCAGTCCCTCGAGAATAGTGCTGAAGTCACTTCCAGCCAGTGCTTGCAGGCTGAGAAGCCGACCTAGAGGTGGAGAATGGGCTTGCCAGCCCAGGCCTCCTCCCCATTCCTGCTCTTCCCCCTCCCTCTGGCATTGGGTGGGTGAGCTGAATGCAGCCACATAGCCCCTACAGCCAAACCTGGACCAATCAATAGCTGACTGGGAGGCAGTCTGCTGTGGTGGGGGTGGGGTGGGGTGGTTTGGACTGGTTCTTTCTGCCCAGGTCATCCACAGACAAGTGGATGTGCCTACAATGTGTCACGTCCTCCCCAAGGACTCTGAGGATTTCCTGGGGGGCCCCACCAGTGGCCAGGGGCATCCAGCCCTCTTTCCTTGGCATTAGTTTGTCCTAGGTTAGTGCAAAGGTCTCCGCAGTTGGCCACAAGCAGAGCTGACTGAGCCCAGGTAGCAGGGCCATAAATAAGCTGTGGTCACAGGAGTGAGGGAACCAGCAGCGGTAGGGGCTGGACCAGAGGCCCGCACACCTCTCTGAGTGTGACACCAGAAGCTCTTGGGCCAGCAGCAAATGCAGAGCCAGGCTCCGGACACAAGGCCCAGGGACCTGCATTTTAACAATCTGGGCGTAGGCAGTCCTGCAGTCAGGACTGAGGACTTCTGGCCTGTGGTGCAGGGTGGGAGCTGGACCTTCTTCTTAACCCCCCACCTGCAGTTCTGATGCCAACCCAAGGCTCACCTTCTTCCCCAGGACAGGGGATGCCCTGTGACCCTCTGCTTCTCTGAGATTACTGGTTAAGATATGGCAAGGACTGGGGACAATAAGCAAATTGTCCTCTCTACCCTGGGAGACCTCTGATTGCAGGGCTGTGGGTCCTTGGGGGAGGGGAGGTGGCCTTAATTCACCCTGGACAGCTCCTGGACTGAGGCAACTCCCTCCCTGAGGCTGGCAGCTGAGGGTGAGGGATTTGGGTTGCAGCCTCTGGGCCTGAAGGAAGACTGCAGTCCAGTGTCACCTGGGGGTGTCTGTGTGAGGTGGATGCCAGCAGAGGTGGCTGCAGAAGGCCTTGGGACCCCTAGGTCCTGGCCCGGAGCCAAGGATGACAACTTCCCATGTTTCCCTCCACCCTTCTTCCCCAGAACCAGCACTGGCTGCATCCACAAAGAAAAAAACACGTCAGAAGCTGATTTTTCTCAAAACATATATTTACCACTCTTCTCAGTAAATCTTTGAGCACCTCTGTCAATCTCTCAGGAATGTGTAGGACCGCCCTCCCTAGGCCTTGGTGACAAGGCTCTTCACAGCTTGTGCGATGGCATCCTTGTCAATGCCAAACATCTTCAGCAGTTCAGCTGGCTTCCCGCTTCTTGGTACCTGGCTGACAGCCAGGCGGGTGACAGTGACACCAGGCTCGCCCACTACTGCCGAGGACACAGCCTCACCTATGCCACCTGGGCAAAGGAAAGGAGGTGATTCAGGTGATTGGGTCTCAGGGGGAGCAGTGGGTGGGTCCCCTGGCCCTCTTGCCAGTCTCTGACTTTATTCCTGAACCCAAGGAATGCAGAGATGGCATACACACTGCCCCTTCCCCATGAGGGCGGCCGGAGCGGATGACATCCATTCATCAATCACCGTACTTTTTAAAATAAGCCCAAATGTGGCCTCTGAATCATTTTAATGACATCCTCTGGGCAGCTGTCATGAATAGACTAGCATGTGCACTTGACCCCAGAGTCTAGGCCATTTCCTCTCCTGTTGGGGAGAAGGTGGTGTGTGGTTATCAAGGACTGCTTTGAGAAGGACTCACAAAACAAATTCTGTGTGGTTCTCCCAGTTTGGTTCGACACAACAGCTACTTCTGGACACAAGGCACCTTTTCCCTGCTCTTAGCAGAGAGATCAGAATCCCCACTGGCTCCCTGGGTGGCAGGGGCGCCCTGGAGCAATTCCAGCAGCTGAGAGTTCACTGGGTTCCCGCCCAGCCTGAGGCCGAAGAGGCCAAGTCCCAGCTGCTCTGAGGCCGCCTCTGGGCTGGCTCCCAGTCCCCCTCCCGGGGCTGGGACACGGGAGGGGTGCCCCCAGGCCCTAGCTCTCTGGCCCGGGCCCTTTTACCTTCATAGTAGTGATCCTCCACCGTGAGGATCCTGCCCTTGGTGGCACGGGCACTGTCAAGAATGAGTTTCCGGTCCAGGGGCTTGATGGTGAAAGGGTCCAACACACGAATGTTGATCTTCTCTGTGAGGGCAGAAGATGCAGGGACGTGGCTGAGGGGAGCTGGGCTGGATGCTGTGGGTCTGCCCTTTGATGAGCCCCCTGGGAGGGGGATGGGCTGGGGTGTCCTGAGAGCTGTCTGTCCCACAGCTAAATGCTCCACCTGTATCCTACCCCCGGTCCTGGGAAGGACCAACAGTGCCCCCCGTTCCCACCACTGAGCTCGTGCTTGCCAACCCGCAGTGGCGTGCCCCTTTCCTCTGCTGATATGTGGTGCCCACGTGGCCTGGCATTCTGCCCCCACCCAGCCCCTGGGAGCCTTTCCTGGCCTGTTTTAGCCGCGTCTGGTCTCTTTTCCCTCGCGCCCGGGCCAGGGGACCTTGGCCTTTGGACTGTCAGGGAACACCAAGCGGCACGCAGGGGGCTGCACAGCTTCCCTTCGCCCTCCCAGAGCCTTTGAAGGTGGAGGAGAAGCCAGAGACAGGTCCACGTGTCTGATCTGAGATAAGCCATGTGCTCATGGGACAATGGGGAGGGAAGCTGTGACCACAGGCAAGCATGGGGGCGTAGGTCAGCAGAATGACCTCAGAAGGACAAGTCCAACTCTGCCATACGTCCTTCACGCCCTCCGCCCAGATCTCTGCCCGGGCTGGGGCCAGGCGTCCCCCGCTTCTCCAGCCCATTTTGCTCCTGCCCCCGTCTTCCTCCAGCTCCTCAGAGCTCCGTACACGCCGTTCCTTCTGCCTGGGCCTCTTCGCTCCCCTCTTTGCTTATCGGTCCTACACACATCTGAGGTCACTGCCCCAAGGACGCCCACGCCCACCCTCTCCTTCGTGCTCAGCATGGCTGAGAGGTGACATCTTCTGTGATTCTATTGCAGGGAAGCTAATGCCTGTCTCCCCTACGTGACCAGCAGCTAACACGTTTAAGCTCACGATGATAACAATAATGCCAGGTTATTATTCACTGAATCCCTGGGACGGCCCCACGGAGAAGGAGACAGAATCTCCATTTTATGGATGAGAAAACAGAGGCACAGTGATGCTAAATAACTTAACTAGTGCTCAGCTAAGTGGCGACTCAATCTCATTGGCAGGCCCCAGGGCCTCCGATCTGACCACTGCTGGGCATCTCAACCCTAGGGCCGCAGGGTAGGGACGGTGGTCACGACAACCCAGAATTCAGTATCATACTGGGCATGTAGTAAGTGCTTAAAGGGTGGTTATTATCATCATTTCATTGGATGAAGTTGTTTCCCACCCCTAAGACCCCGTATGCAGTCAGCATCCGATCTAAAAGTATTTGGGTCCTTCCCTCCTCACCTTTCTTCAGCAGGTCCGCAGCAGCCAAGGCCTCATGCAGGGTCACCCCAGCTCCGATCACAGTCACCTGGTCATCCTTGCTCTTCAGGACTACCTGGGAGTGACACAGGGAGGGGAGCCAGTGAGACTCAGGGACTGGGGACCTGAGGTACGCCCTGAGCTCGGCCTCATTCTGTGGGGTCTCACAAGGGCACCAACCACTCTGACCTTGGCTTGTCCAATCTGGAAATCCTCGTTGTTGTTATAGATGATGGCATTTTCTGGGCGGCTGGTCCGGATGAAACAGATGCCCTGGAAGGAAATAGAATAACTGAGGATTACAGGATGTAGTACATCTGACCTCGAGTAGCCGAGTCTTTCTAGAAAGGCCGTCACCTCCCACTTGCAAACGTCCTCCACCCTACTGTGCCAATGGAGGTGTCTGTCAGTCGCCTCACACTGGCTGCTCCTACAGGAGGGAAAAGGACTCTCTTGCCCTCTGCAGCATGCCCTTCTCCAAATATCCCTCCCGAGTGACAGTAGCCCAATGGCTTTGCCAGCCCCCAGCCCCAGACAGAAAATGAGTTTCCCATCAGGTAGAGCATCCTCCAAGAGGGGTCACTTGGCCAGAATGCATCCAGCATGCCCCGGCCCTCAGGGCACTCTGGTCTGTGGTGGCACAGCTCATGGTCAGGCCCACATTGCTCACTGTGTCGTAGTGAATCCAACTCGGGGAGGCCAGGCAGGCATCAACTGCCGCATTGGCAAGGGCTGCCAGGGCCCTCAGTGGAGAAGGAGCATGACAATCAATTAGCAATGCCTGTCCTGTGGCAGGAAGGATGGCATGTATTTTTTCCTACTCTAACTCCTACAAGCTACAAACAGCAGGGGCCAAGTCAGGAGACACCGCTCTGGGCCAGCGACGGAGCAGCAATTTATGCCTGCATGCTGGCCTCCCCTCCTGTCCCTCTACAGAAAAAATAACAGCCATGTGACCAACCTTTGTATTGGCCGCTAATTCCACCGCCTTCTCTGTAGACACTGCGTCACTTGGGTAAAAGACCGTTGACATGGGGACTGATCGAAACATGGCCAGATCTTCCAGGGCCATCTGAGAGGGCCCATCTTCCCCTGGGATTTGGGAAAGTATATATGCTGAAATAAGACCCTATCCATGGACCCGCCTCCCCCGTTACCACCGGTCCAGAAGCCCAGGGAAGTTATCGGTGGGAGCATCCCAACCCCGGTCCAACTCACCAATGGACACGCCGCAGTGCGAGCCGCAGAGGTTGATGTTGCTCTCGGAGATGGCCGCCATGCGGATCTGGTCGAAGGCCCGCGTGAAGAAGGCTGCGAAGGTGCTGCAGAAGGGTATGGTTCTGTTGCGAGTGGCGCAGCCCACGGCGATGCTCACCTGGGGGCCAAGTAGGGAGAGAGTGGCTAGGGGGTTCTGCCATCCTAGGACTGCTAATTCTCCTCCTTCCCCGATGCAAGTGATTTCTGCACACCCATGGACTCCATGGTCTGTCTCCAAACACCAAACTCTTTTGACTTGAAATAACCCTTTTAAAAGTACCCTGAGAACTAGTGTACTGGGGAACACTTTTTTCCCCGAGCAACAAGCAAAGTCTTTCACAGAGCAGGCTACTTAAGTCTGGGCACAGCATAGTCTAATAGTCTATCTCTCTCGACCTGTGCAAGCCGCCTACCCTCCTCCGAGTCTCCTCACTAACCCCAAGGCCTCTGCAGTGGCCAGTCCTCCCAGCCCCTCTGTATGCCCGTGGAGGCTCCAGCCTTGCAGCACTGAATACAGGTACTGGGTTCCAGATCAGCTGCGCCCTCCACAGCTCTGAAACTCACTGCTGACATGAGCCCTCCTTCCCCAGATCCTGGGGCCTCCCGAGCCTCCATGCCCTGCCAGTCTAGTCTGGAGCCCTCCAGCAGCCAAGGCTAGAAGCCAGAGAGAGAGAACTGCAGGTTCAGCTGGAAGACCTTTGGACATGTTTCCAGAAGGAGGAAGCTCTCTGTCTCTAAAGGCCTGCAGGCCAGCCTGGGCTCCTCGGCCAGAAGCAGATAGTTTGAAAAACAGGATAAAACATCCTCCCTTATTTCACCACTTCAGTTTCTGACAAGGGGCTGCTAACCCAACTGTGTGTATCGCAGGGGCCCAGAGCCTTGTGCATAAAAGGGCTCAGTAGCCCTGGCTGGTGTGGCTCAGTGGATTGAGTGCCGGCCCGAGAACCAAAAGGTCACCAGTTCGATTCCCAGCCAGGGCACATGCCTGGGTTGCAGGCCACGTCCCCAGTCGGAGGAGTGAGAGAAGCAACCAACTGATGTATCACTCACACATCGATGTTTCTCTCCTTTTTTTCTCCCTCCCTTCCGCACTCTCTAAAGATAAATGAATAAAATCTTTTTAAAAAAAGGGGGGTGCTCAGGGCTGAGTAGACCTGACTGGTAGGCCCATCGTGTTCCAGCCCCGCCTTCTACCTGGAAGGCCCTTCGGCCCCAGAGAGAGCCTATTCACCCCCACACCTGACTTTGCTGCAGCTCCTCCTATGTGCACCTGCAGCCCCACTCAGCTCTTCTGTGTGCACACTCATCCAGTATATTTATCCTGGGATGTGACACCCTCCCTCCCAAATTATGGCTACTTGAGGTCAAGGGTCAATGCTGGGTCCTAGCTATTATGGGATCTCCCTGGCCACCTGCGAGGCACCTGGCACAACCAACACGGCTGCCCAAAGTTGCAGGATGGCTCTAGTCCTGCGCCTGCACACCTCAGACCTCCCCCCAAGGCTGTAGCTGGCCTGGTGCCCACCTGCCCGCCCCTGGCACCCACCATGTTCTGCTCGGCAATGTAGCACTCAATGAAGCGATCTGGGTGCTCCTTTCTGAAGAGGTCTGAGAAGGTAGAATTCTTGGTGTCCCCATCCAGAGCGATGACGCGGTCGTTGGCATGGCCCAGCTTGGCCAGAGCCTGCCCGTAGGCCTTGCGGGTAGCTAACTGTGGTGAGGAGAGTGAGAAGGCTAAGCACTGCTGTGGGCACGTGTGAGGTGTGGCCCACAGCCATGCACAGCCTTTGGGGAAACACACCTTTTAGGGAGCAAAAGAACAAAAATTGGGGCAGAAAAATGAAGCCCAGTAATACAAGGCCCTGTGGAAAGTTAATTTGTGTAAGGTTTCCAACAAGCACTTCTACGGCGAACAGCTTGGGAGTCCCTGCAGGTCCTTGTGCCAGCCCAGCTGTGGGTCATTTGAGCTGCAAAAGATATCCTAACACCCTCACTCCCCTGCCTGTGAGGGATGTCTGTGAACTCACCCTGCTCTGCATGGGAATACACTGGGGGTCTGGAAGTCAGCAAGCCCGATGCCAGTTGCACAGGTGGATTCACCCGGGGGGGGCCGTGGGGCAGGGCAGGCCTCCCTAGCCTTTGCCAGGCCAAACAAAGGCCAGGCCTGAGCTCAGGCCAAGGTCCTGATGGGTCAGGGATGGGGGACTCAGGAGCCGTGCTGCTTTGATCCCAGTGCTGCCAGTAGCTTGCTGTGTGACTGTGGGCTAGTCCCTTGCCCTCTCTGAGCCTCTGCAGGTGAATGATTCCAGAGCTGGCTGTTTCCGTGAAGGAACTGGCAGGAGCAGCATCTCAGGGTTCCTCATCACCCTGAAGTGATCCTCTTCTCCCTTTCCCAACTCTCTAGAGACATCCTGACCCCAACCTCAGGGAGCCAGAGAACCACGGCGCCCCCACCCAGTTAGTCCAGAAAAGAGAGGCCCAACTCTACCTTGTCCCCAACTTTGTAGCTGGGTGGACTGGGCATGCGGATGTTGGTGATGTCCACTGAGGGGGCATCCTCTTGCGGGGGAGTTGCCAGGATCTTCTTTTTGCTCTGGATCTGGCTGTGAATTTCCTGGATGATCTGATCAGCCGTGTTTTGGGGGAGGGGCTTCCCATGCCAAGAGTCCTTATCTTCTATCCCTGTGAGTCCAATGTAGGAGGGCAGAGGGTCAGGTAAGACAGACACCCCTGGAGGGTCAGGAAGCTACTCCATGGGGCCTGGCCCTCCACCCATCGAAGGGAGGTCAGGGTAGAGGAGACGACAGTGTCATCATAGCCAAGGACAGCCCTGTGTTGGGCACCATGGGGATCGGAAAAGGAGTCATGGTGACCAGGACTCCACGTGCCCAGTCCCCACCGACTAGACACCTAGGCTTCCAGCAGCTCCCAGGCCCTCCAGCGCCATAGATGCCCTGTGTCCCTACTCAAGTCCCCGACCACCTCTAGCCCCATTTTCCCACCTGGCTGCTGGGGAGCAACACGCCGGCATCGCTCCCATGCCTACCACAGGAAGCTCTCTCTTCGAGAACCTCTCTACTAAGCCCTTTTCTACTGCTGGAGGGCTTTCCTGCTCACTAGCCTCTCGGGGAGAACCCAGGTCTTCCCAGGGTTCTCTGTTGGCTGGCCATCCGCTCAGGGCAGACAGCTGGAGCTGTCAAAGACACTTTGCAAGTGTCACCCAGGGAGGAGGTGTGAAGCATGATCTCATACCAGGGTCCTTTCTCATTGCCCACAGGCCCCCTCCCCCCATGTCCCTCCCCTCCTCCTGCCTACATGTGCCCCTTGGGCCGAGGCCAGCCTAACCTGGGTTTGACTCCTGGTTCAGCCGTGCTGACCATTCAGTCACCAGCTGGGGTGCACTCACTGGGGCAGTAAAGGGCTGGTGCCTCTCCAGACACATGATCTTAAGGACATGCCCCCTTTCATTGCACCCCCCAGCCCCTCAGTTAGCCACAGGGCCCAGTCCCAGGGTGAGGAGGGAGGCTCGTGCATACGGACCCGTGATCCCTCGGCCCTTGAAGGTCTTGGCAATGATGGCTGTCGGCTGGTGCTTGGCCTGACCAAAGGCCTTGCAGAGCTCCTCCACGCTGTGTCCATCCACAATGATGGTGTGCCAGCTGGGGACAGAGTTGGGGGAGTGAGGGGCAAGGGCCAGGTGCCCGAGGACCCTGAGGGGCTCCCAGGGAAAGGCCCGCCCTCACGCTGCTGTGCAACTACAATCTGGAAAAGAGCTGGAGGAGTCGGGGAGTCTCAAACATTCCTGTCTCCAATCTGGATTTTCTTTTCTTTCTTTCTTTCTTTCTTTTTTTAAATGAGTATTATTTATTGTTCCCATCTTTTCTTTTAATTAAGATTATTTATTTATTTATTATTTATTTTTAGAGAGAGGAAAGGAGAGAAACATCTATGTGTGGTTGCCTCTAGAGTGCCCCCTACTAGGGACTTGAACCAAAACCCAGGCATGTGCCCTACCTAGGGAATTGAACCAGCCATGCTGTGGGATCGCAGGTTGGCACTCAATCCACTGAGCTACACCAGCCAGGGCCAGTCTGGGTTTTTTTCTTTTCTCTTTTCACATTATTTCACGTCCTCTCGTTTGCTTTGAACAGATGTTCCTCCCCTCTCCTAAGTAATTCAAAGCTCAGTTCATTTATTGCCTCTTTCGTTCCTGATCTATTCATTTCCTACCGAAAGCTGATTTTGGGACAACGCACTGGTTTGGAATCTATTAGATTCTTGATGAATTTTTGGCCCAATTTTTATTTATCTGATCATTTCACAGATGCTGGGTGTGATGCTGGAAACTTTTTAAATCGAGCCATGTTGTCAAACATCTAGGGAAAAGCTGGGGCAGGGCAACCTTTCTCTTTAGAGCAATCCTTTTTGGGACTCTTTATGGCACGTCAGTAATAATGAGCCCTGGCCAGATAGTTCATCGTCCTGATACAAGGTCGCGGGTTCAATCCCTGATTGGGGCACATACGAGAATCAATCAATGAATCCATAAATAAGTGGAACAACAAATTGATGTTTCTTTCTCTCTGTCTCTCTCTCCATTCCCCTCTATCCTGAAAATCAACAAATAAAGTAATAACAATGAGAATAGCTGCTACCATGTACCGAGTGCACACTTGGTACAGGCAGTGGTCTGAGCACTACACACATTAACCCAAGCAAGTCTCGCCATGACCTGGGCAGGGAGCATTGCCACCCCCACTTTACAGACAAGAAAACTGAGACACGGAAGCTGGAGTAAGCTGTTCAAGGTCAAAAAGCAAGTGATAGAGCCAGGGCTTGAGGAATCTGGTTTCAGAGCCACAAGGTTAGACACAGACCCAGCTGCTGGGGTCACACTCCAAGTCCCCAGCCCGACGTGGCCTTACAGAGGCCCGTGAGGCACTTTGTGGCTCAGTTTCCTTTTCTGTCCAACAGAAAGAATACTTGCTCTCTTAGTTTTCTCTATAAGGTCAGTCATCAGAGATAACAAACCACGTCTCCTGTGTCATCAATACTACAGCTCCACCTTGACCTTCCTTGGTCGCTGCTGCATCCGCAAAGGGCCCTCAGGCCTGAGAGCCCTGCACAGCCCTGGCCCAGAGTCCTCCAGTCTCCTCAGCCAGGACTGAGTTTGGGGCCTGAGGCCCTCGGAGGCCTAACTGCGGAGTGTCTTATAATTGAGGTGAGCGCCCTGCTGGCTGACGCCCACCCAGAAGGACCTCTCTGCTTCACGTGACTCTGAACTTACAACCTTTCAAGGCCCATGGGGGAGTCTGAAAACCCTTTCTCCCATTTCACTAGGAGACGGGGCCTGTTCTCTCCCACAGGCTGGCTGAAGCTGGGCACACTGGCAACCAGCCGATGCAGGTTCAAACCCCACCTGTCCCTTAGCCTCACCGAGCAAGTCTGGTTCACAGCATGCACCGCCCCCCGCCTCACCCCCAAGAATAAAGTAAGGGTGCATGAGGGTATGTTATGGAGTCTCGGAACTATCTTGCCACACAGCCGTACGAAGGAACTCATTTAAAACTGGGTCTTAGCCCACAAACCCAGAAGTGGCCTGGGCTGCCACTTTAAATGCTTAAACTTGAAATTGTGAATCAAAACCTGAAAAAGGGAGATTCATTAGCCTCCGGCTTCAGCCTCTCCACCTGCAAAGCTTCTAGCACCATGGCTCCCATGCTGTGCGGGTGCTCCGGCCACAGCCTCATACGTACCCGAAGCCCTCGCAGCGCTTCTGATAGACGTCCAACTGGTGCTGCAGTGGGGTGGGATCGCTCTGGCCCAGGCGGTTGATGTCAAGAATGGCAACGAGGTTGTCCAGCTTGTAGGTGCTAGCGAAGGCCATAGCCTCCCACACGGAGCCCTCCGACAGCTCCCCGTCTCCCAGCAGGCAATAGACGCGGTAGCTGTGGATGGGGAGAGGGTATGAGGCTGGCACCTCTCACCTGGGCCACTGGGCTCCTGGCCTGTCCCTCCCAAGAAGCCTGCGCTCTGGGTAAAGGAGCCACCGCCCATGATGTGCAACAGTGCCGAGAACTTCCTGATGCCCAGCCCAAGTCCACACCCCAAGGAAATGGTTGTGAAGAAAGCTGTCAGGAGCTCTAGAAAGTACTGGATGCCACGAAACAGAGCTCCAAGATGCAGCAGTTTGGTCAGTAAGATTCAACTGGGGGTTGTCAGGGAACAAGGAAAATGAATGCTCTCTGGGGCCAATGACCTGCGCTGGGCGGGAGGGGCTTGAACTGCCTGCTGTAGGGGTGCACCCGTTTCTTTCTGCCCTCCCATGAACCAGGAGTGCTGGGCGAGCCCTGGGACTCGCTGGGTGGGCCAGAAGGAAAGGGGACCTTTCTGTTTGAAGGAGCTGGTCTGGGGGAGCTGGGAGGTACGCCAAGCAGCACCACAGAGGGAGAGGCCTCAGGTGAGGAATGAGCAAATGAGCACCGACTCAGCAGGGGACTCAAGATGGGACAGGTGCCTCACAGGATGGGCTCTCCCCAGGGGTCTGAGGTTGGCTGATGCCCAAGAGAAGAGGAGAGAGGCCTGGGCTTGGTCCATCCCCGGGGCCTTCTCCTGACCTCCACACAGGCAACCATGATCTTTTCCCAGGCCGCGTGACACAGTTAAAAGAGCACTGAACTTGGGATGTCGCCCAGTGAGCAGGACTTTCCCTGGACCTGGGGAAGGGTGGGGCCAACAGGGTGAGGCCAGAGGCAGGGAGACCAGCAGGGACTCTGACACCCTGCACTCCCATTCCCAACGTCCCCAGACGTGAAGGGGCTGCTGAGGGACAGTGGCCACAGGCACAGGAACCAGGATGCCACTGACAGGCTGGCACATGGCCTGTGGGTTCCTAGGGGCCCCAGCCAAGGTGCGGGGCCCTATGCTGAGGAACTCTCCCGGGAAGGTAAATGCGGGTATTATTCCCAAACCCTACAGATAAAGAAATACGTTCAAATGTCAAGAAACCTGTCTGAAGGTCATGCAGTTGGGAGTAGTTGAGTGGGGATTCAAACACAGGTCTGACTGCCCGGCCCAGACTGTCCCCTCCTTTGCCGTCTAGGAAGGCATGCAGGGGCGGGGCAGCAGGACTTGGGGAACAGCCCCATCCCCAGCTACATGGCTCAGGGAGTGAGGCTGGTGTCTGGATGGGGCCAGAAGGGGCACAGCTGCCCTGCTGCTGCAGCAGGAAGCGGTTCTGGAGCTGGGGCCCCGGAGCTGGAGAGGGGGTGGGGACAGCCCTGGCCCTGTCAGCATGACTCAGCACCTCCACAGGCCAGCAAGTCAAGAAGTCTCTCTTCCCTTCTGTGGCCTCTAACAGACCAGGCCACTAGTTCCCTGGCCAGGAGCAGAAGGCCCCCAGGGACCACACGTGGGCTTATCTAAACTGAATTCTGCAGGGGGTCGGGTCTGGCACAGAAGCTCCTGGAAGTCACCAGCCAGGTGGGGCAGAGACGGAGATATCACAGTTCCCCCATATTATCATGAGAGGCCTGGAGACAACTCAGCTTCTCCAGAAAGGGATTCCCGGGAAGCAGACTGGTTGCCTCCCCAAGCCCACACCCACTTCCAAAGAAGTCAGATTGGCCCTTTGGGGCCTCAAGCTTCAGGTCAGGAGGCCATCCTGGGGTCCTGGGGAAGACACCGGAGCCCTATGGAAGCCAGGGCTCACCCTGAGGCTCTGTGTTACCGCCATAAAGAGAAGGGACCCTGGGCAGAGGACCAACGTTTGTTGCAAGTGTTTGAAAACTCCCTCAAATGTCCAACCAGAGGGTAGCCCAAGCCAGTTACAGCAGACCCATAAAACAGAACACCATGCAGTCATTAAAGCTGCCCACCCCTTGACAGCTACGATGTGAGAAAAAGTTCACGAGGGTTAGATTTTTCTAGAAGGCAGAATGTGAAATAAATACTGGGATTACAAATTTGTATGTTTCTTCTCATGATAAAATGGGGGAAGAACTAGAATACATCAATTGTGATTTATATGGAGGAGTGGTTAAGAAGAAAGAAAACGTTCATTTCTTTTTAATGCTTTTCTGTATTTTTCAAATGAGTAGGTATTTTATAATCCGAACCAAAAATTTAGTTTAAAAAAAAAAATGAAAGAGTCAGTTTGATGTGCACTCCCCGTGCGTGGCTGGGTGACATGCCTCGAGGCCAGATCTGCTCTATCAGGACACTACTCCCGGGAGCCTGGCATGGCCTGATTAATCCTGACACCCCTGCCAACCCCTCCCCCAGGCACTGTCCCCGGCTCCGGGCCTCAGCCACCCCTTCTGCTGGGAAACCAGCTAAACCTTCCCCCTTCCCTGGTTTGCCCCATCATGTTAGGGTCAGGAAACGACCCTTCATGGGGAGTTATTTCAAGCAACTGTAGGGGCTAATTAACTCCCATCTTTGGTTCTGTCCCAAATACAGTACTTTTAAACATACATCCCATTCTTTATGACTTTCTTCACTTCACAGTGAATCACTTCTGGGGACTGAAGGCAAATCCTGCGCTGCCAGGTGACAGTGGCCTGAGAGGGTCTGGGGCGCCTCACAGCCCCAGCCATCCCCTGAAGAGCTGTCCCAGGAGCCCCGTCCCCTGCACGCAGGAGATGCTCACTGTGCTGTAGCATCCGGTCAGGCTCCCTGCAGCCACCTGTCCTTGGTGGGCCTGCAGTTACCGCCCTAACCCCGTGCCCACCTGGCTGTGGTCCTTTTGCTGGGGAGTGGACCGTAGGCACTGGGGAAGACACCGCTGCGCAGCTGGGCCCTTCCTGCCACCTGCAGGCCAGGCTCCACCAGCTCCTCCTCTAGGAAGCTTCCTACTCACAGGGCTCCCTGAACCTCCTGTGCGTCCCTTGGCTCCTCAGAACAGCCTGGGGACTCTGAATATGGGTTCACATCCTGCCTCCACCACATCTACCTCGGTTTCCCCATCAGTGTGTGTGTGTGGGGGTGGGGTGGGTGCGGGGGTAACTGTACGCCTGTCACCACTCAGCCTGCAGGGGGTTTATCAAGGTGAAAGCCCCTGAACCTCTGAGCACCGAGAACAGGGCCTCACAGGGTAACAGCTCGAGAGACCGTCTGACGAGTGATTTCCTTAAAGCCCACAGCCAACATTCCTCCCCTCCCCCAACGGAGACCGGTCTGCAGGCAAAAAGGGGCCACAGTAGGTGGCCCTGTGGCTGAAATGTGCCTCCAAATCAGCTGGCGCTGGAACAGCGTCAGGTCATTCTCTCCAATGTGTGTCTCCCCTGGCTGATAGGTGGGGCTCAGAGATGCCCAGAACCCTCCAGTCTTCTGATTTCCCAAGACAAAGGCAAGCTTAGCCTGGGCTTGTGGCACTTAATCAGGTCTTAGAGGGTGGGGCCGGCTGAGACTTTCGAGGGTCCAAGGCCCAGGCTTGGGGGCGACGCAGGAACTCAGCAGCCAAAGCGCTCTGGGCAAAGAGCGTGTGGTCAGGAGGCGTGGGCTGCGGGCTCAAGCCTGGCCCCAGCAGTCGCTCTCAAGTGCCTGTGGGCAGGTCCCTTCAGCCCTTTGAACCTGTTTCCTTATTTAAAAAGGGAGCTGGTCATGGAGCCAGCCTCAGGCCACACACGCACCAGTTACTCAGCTCCTCATCAGGCAAGAGGAGATGCCTCGTGGCAGTGGTGAAAGCCAAACCCCTCCCAAAACTATCACGGGCCAGGGGGAGGAATGGAGTGTTACCTGGCTTTGTCGAAGTACTTGCCCGTGTAGGCCATCCCGCAAGCAGCCCCAAGGCCCTGGCCCAGGGAGCCAGTGGCCACATCGGTGAAAGCTTGTTTCTGTCGTAACAGAGGGCCACAGTTACTCACAGGGCAGAGAAGGAAGTAGCTCACCGACCAGGTTCCTGGCCTCATCCCCACCCGTACTTGGCCCCGCAGGCTAGGGGTGCAGAAGCCTCGTTCCCAGGGCCGCCTCCACCCAGATGTGACCGCTCATTCTCACACAGCAGTAACTGTGGGTGCAGTTCAGATACCATCTCTGCCCACCAGGGAGCTGTGTGACCTCAGGCCAGGAACTGAACCTCTTTGGGCCGCAGTTCCCTCATGTGTAAAGGGAGCCCACATCATTCACCTCACGCAGTAGCCAGGGAATTCATGACAAAATTGACAACACTTGGCCCTCCTGGGTGCCCAGACTGGGGGGGCGGGGTGGTATTTTCCATGGTAATCTGCAGGATTAGTACCCTGAGGAGCAAACTGGGTCCCTTCCCTGGGACACCACCAGCATCCTGCAACCCTCTTATCGACACCATGAACGTCTCACGAGTTCATCTGCATGGCCAAGAGGGTCCGTGGGGAAGGAAAGCCGGGTGTTTGGTGCTTGGGGAGGAGTGGTCTCCGTAGTTGACCCAGAGCTCCCTGGGCTGGGGCCTTGGAAGGCCTCGCCCTTCAGGACCAGCCTAGGGTGGTAAATGGAGCAAGCCCCGAAAACACCCACTTCTTTCCCGCCTCATGTCGATGCCCGTCTCTGCCTTTCAACACCTCCGGCTCCTTGTCGGGTGCCCCTGCCCCACTCCTGGCATGCCTTGGGAAACAGGATGTGGAGACAGAGCCTGTGCAGCTCCTGGACACTTACCGGGACAGGGTGCCCGTCCAAGTCAGAGCTGATCTTCCTCAGGTTTAGCAGCTCTGCCTCAGGTAGGAAGCCAGCTTCAGCCCAGACGGCATAGAGGATTGGAGCTGCGTGACCCTGCCAGGGATGGTGGAGGGAGGGGTCAGGCAGGGAGCTGATGCTGTGGGGCTGTTTCCACTGCACACTGAAACCTGGGGCCTGGCCAAGCCTGCAGGCCAGGGTATCCATTTCAAGGGAGGAACCAAGGGAAGGTCACTTCCCCTCCTTTATCCTCTCCAGACCAAAGTTCCACAGCTAAGGCCGAGCGGGCCCCAGGACAGGTGCAGGGGGAACACAGCTGTGAGGCCACAGGAGCCAAAACCTCAGCAGGCAGCTGGCCGCCCTAATCCCTGGTTTCTGGCATGTGAGTGGACTTGGACAGACTTCTAAGCTCTGATGCCCCGAGAGACAAGAGGCCACAGAGCTAGGCCTGGGTACAGGTGAATTCCAGGGGTTTGTGGCATGGCTGTGATTCTCACGAGGGAGGAGCAGGACAGGGTGCCCCATCCCAAACCCTGCTGCAATGAGGGAACAAGCTGTGGCCCAGGGATGCTGGCACAGCACACAAAAATTTGTGCAGAAAGCCACAAAGCTGTACCCAGACCTGGACTCCAGTCCTGCATGTGCCAACAGGCATAACACCTGGTAGACCATTTCTGTTGTCTCCTATGAATTTATTCCTTAACTCTGGTTAAGTCTACCAGCTGGCTCAGCATGGAGCAGGACACCAAGGGAGGGGCTGGGCCTGCTGGGGGCATGGACCAGGGCTGGGATTATGTTAGGGAGGTGGGTCCCCTTGGAGATGGCTCACTGCCAGCATCCTCTCAGGGGTCCAGGGCCCAGGACACCCAGCCCCAGGTGAAGGGCAGCTCCTACCTTTGAGAGCACAAAGCGGTCGTTGTGAGGATTCCGAGGGTCCTGGGACTTGTAGCGCATGGTGTGGAAAAAGAGGACAGCCATGATCTCCGCGGCGCTACAGCATGATGTGGGGTGGCTGTGGCCCAGAAGAGATGGACATGTGAATTATGGCCCTGGGCCCCTGACCTACAGGGCTCACCCTAGCCCATGTACAGGGGCCTGAGGGTGCATGTCCCAAGGAGTCACAGAGAGCCATGTGCTCCTGCTCCCTGGGAAAGTCACACAGGCTCTCAAGGAGGCCACTGCTGGCAGCATGGGGGTTGCACGCTGCCCTCCCATGGGCCAACGGTTTATACCCGCAGAGTCACACAACTAAAAAATTCTGGGGTTTGTCTAGAGAAAGAAAGGAGGGCCCAGTTCTGGCCGTGTGGCTCCTAGCAGGAGTTAGGACTCAGCAGCTGAGGAGTTGCGGCACCTCTATGACAAACCAGTGAGCTACATCCCATGACTCTGCCTACTTGTGAGGGTCACCCTGCCCTCCCAGGCCCCAGGGGTGCTGGTCCTGAGGCTATGGGCAAGGGGTAAGGAACTGATGCTCATGGAATTACCACAAACCTCCTAGCAGCCTCACGTGGTTGGTAGTCTGAAAACATGGGCTTTTAGGCTCTCCGATAGCATCACTGGGCTACTTGGCAGCTTTTTAAATGGGCCTTTTGAGGGCTGGTATAGCCATTAGGGATCATGCTTTTGTGTACAATTTAAAAGGTAAAACACACGATCTCATCTAGGAAGTCTACAATCATGAAAAGATAAAAATCCCTTCTGCCTGTGACAAGGGCTGAGGTGAGGCTGACAAAAGCCAGAAGCCTGCCCTTCCAGTCCCAGAATGGGGCTAGAGGTTCGGGCTCCTGCTGGGACACGCTAATTCCTGGCTAACCCGCCTGAAGCACCCTGGCCCACAGTTTTGTTGAGGGAACGGGCCTCCACGCCACCCTTTCATGCTGTTCAACACAGCCCTGACAATACTCTTTGAGGTCTTTCACGCTAAAACACGCCCAATGCCAAACCAAAGGGCACATGCAACATCTGGAGTTCACATATGCCTCCCTCCTCCCTTGCCAGCTGCCACCCCACGCCGGGTTAGGGGTAAGTCACTCCCAGTGCAGACACATTAGTAGGGAAATCCAGAACTGTCCATGCTGGTTTAGTACCCACATTCCCAGCACACAATCTTCTTATACTTAACCATTTCTACGAGCTCCTTGGTCATGGGAAAAAGACACTAGACCTGAAAGAGGGAGGTGAGGAAATGTAAACCAGAGACTTCTCTGCCTATTGGGGACCCAAATTCCTTGTCCCCAGTGTCAAATTTCAGCTGGAGGACATCCCAGTCAACACCGTTCAGGATGCCCTCCTATCCTTCCTGCCTCGAAGAGCAGCCCATCCCGGAGGAATCCTATTTCAAAAGTCTTGACCCTGTTACGAGAAGAGTAAGGGAAGGATGTGGGCGGAGAGTGGCCCCAACAGCTCTGATGAAAAAGAAGAAAGGCAGGTGAGGGGATCCTGCCTGCCCTGTCCACAGTGTAACCCCAGGGTGACGCTCCCACCTGACTGTCAAAGAAAGTGTGAGATATGAGCACTTTCTGCACGTGGCGAGGGTGCACCCCGGCCTGGGCAGAGTGGACGTGGAGGAGCCCGAAAAATAACATGGGCTCAAAGACAGTAGAAAGAAGATAATAAAGAACAGAAAGTTATGAAATAGGAAGCAAATACACAATTTTTAAAAATCATTGCCAAGAGTTAATTCTTAAAAAAAAAGAAGACAGAAGTTTTAGCAAACTTCTGATAAGGCGGGATCCAGGAAAAGAAAAGAGGCAATATTAGAAATGGAAGGCGGGCACAGGAACAGATGATAAAATACTCTGAACAACCTCATACCAAAAAAACTGAAAAATGAAAATGCCTAGGTAAAAATAACTTACCAAAACTGATTCAAGAAACAGAAAACCTGAGTAATCTTTTACCCATTAAAAAGAAACCAAGTTAGGAGCTGCAGATGCACCCCTAAGGCCCAGCAACTCCGCTTATAGGAGCATGCCCACAATGAAATGTACACACGTCTGTCCCTCCGCTGTAGGAGACACACACTGGAGGGTCCCTATACCATGTTTCCAGGTGAGACCTGGAAACCACCACGTGTCCATCAATAATAGGATAATCACAATATATGAGTGTTCACATAGTGAATGCTTTGCAGCAGTGAGAGTAAGTGAACCACACAGATGTCCTCAACACTAGCTCACAAATACACGTGAATAAAGCATACTTGCAGGAGGATCTGTATAGCAGAAAAGACCACTGCTTATAAGTATATACGAATGCTATAAATCCGTAAGGAAAACAATGGAATGATAATGCAAAATTCAGGGCGTAGTTCTGCAGGAAGAGGGTGTTCATCTGGGAGTTCCTCCAGTACTGTAGTGTTCTAGTTCTTGAGCCTGGAGGTAGGTACATACAGGTACATTATTTATTACATATGTATAGTATTTATATCATTATTATTTTAATCCTCACCTTAGGACATTTTTTGCACTGCTTTTAAAGAGAGAGGGAGGGAGAGAGAGAAACATTGATGCAGGAAAGAAGCATCAGTTGGTTGCCTCCTGTACACGCCCAGACTGGGGACTGGTGCCCAGACCAGGGATTGAACCTGCAATCTTTTGGTGCAAGGGACGATGCTCCAACCATCTAAGCCACCCGGCCAGGGCTATATTATATTCCTTTTTTAAATGCATATATTAATTTTAAAAAAATACTCAGGTGAGAGTCCCAGGGTGCCGGGGTGGGAGTGAACCTCAGAGGCAGTCCTTGTTCTTCGAAATGCCCTAGCCAACTCCTGCCTGGGAAGACGCTGCCTCCATACCTCAGAAGGTTTCTTCAGAACTCTGCCCCGTGTCATCTCCTTAGAGAAGCCCTCCTTGACCACACTACCTAAAAACTCTCCTCTTCCCCTCACTCACGCTCGCCACCACTGATGTGATGTGTCTATTCATGAGTCGTCTGTCCTACTGCAACTCAAGGTCCAAGAGGGCAGGGACTTTGAGCCTTTTTGCGGGTTGTATCCTGGGGCCTTAACAGCACCTGGCACAAAGTGCACAAATGAAAAAATGATGCGCCCTGGCTCCAAGACCTTAGGGGTATGACCTCTCTGAGCCTCAGTTTCCTCACTGCAGAATGGAGACATTAATAGAATCTGACTGAAGGAGGTAGTGTGAGGATGAAGAGCGTGGCACAGCACACAGGCAAATGGCAACTGCTCAGTAAGTATTAGCTCTTAACATACCAGTGATGAAGTCTAACCTCTTCCTCATTCTGAGGACGGGGCCTCTAAGGTCCACGGAAGGGAACTAACTTGCCAAGGTCACACTGTCTGCCAGCAGAAGAGCCAGGACAAAGGCAAAATGCTATGAGAAACAGGAATGGATAAACCAACTGTGGTATATCCACATGATGGGATGCTCAGCAATTAAAGAAACGAAGTTCTGATTCATGCTATGGCATGAATGACCATCCAAACTTTATGCTAAATAAAAACTAGACCCCAAAGACCACATTCTGCCTGCTTTCACTTGCACGAAATGTCCAGAAGAGTTAAATTTTAGAGACAGAAAGGAGATTAGTGGTTGCCTGGGAGCTGCGATTCGAGGTGGGAATGGGGAGCGACAATAAATGAGCACGAGGGACATTTCAGGGAAGGAGTGTCCTAATTTAGATGTGGTAAAATTACTAAAACTTATGGTAAATCACTGTTAATTTACTAAAGCCACTGAACTGTAAACTTAAAATGTTATGATATTCAAATTAGGCTTAATAGAGCTGCTACAGATTTGTTTTAAAAAAAGGAAAAGGTGCTGAGAGCCCTGTAGAGGAGGTTCTCGAGTGTCCACCCCCCTCTGCCCAGTAGTGCAGCCTTCCAAGTTTACATCCAGCCCTTGAGTGCGACTGGCCTCTGAGGAGGAGGCCCAAACAGTGCGGGCCAGGTCAGCCAGCCCCCACCAGCCCACCCCTCTGAGTGGACTCCGCCTCACCATCACAGTACGAGCACAGAGTTGGCCTGCACCTGGCTCTTGGCAGAGAATACTACACCTCAGAGAATACTCCGGCATCCAGGGCAGAGCTCTGGTCTGTGGCAGTGAGGGGGTTCCTGATTGTGTGGGACCGGGTTCTAGGGAACAGGTCTGCCTAAAGAGGCAAAGTCTGTGAGTCAGAGCTGTGACAGGGCCACAATGTAGTCAGCTCATGAGGACCTCTCAGGCAGACCCTAACCAGGGGGCTGCACCTGGTTTCCAGCTTCAAGAAACACTGGCTACCAGCCCTGCCGAGTCAGAGGCTGCCGAGCAGAAGACCAAGTCCTTACGGGGCAGCCAGGTGTCTTCACAGCAGGTTGGGAAATGCCGCTGCTGGGGCAATCTCAACGGGCTTTGCTCTTGCCTCAGGCAGGGCCAGGCGCGGGCCAGCCAGCCGGGATGGAGAAGCAGGCCCCGGGCATGGCTTTCTGCCCGGGGAAGCCAGCGCCCTGAAGGAGCCTGAGCCACGAAGAGGGCCTCTGGGCACTCAGCCAAAAAGCATCCCTGAATGCCAGAGCTGGGTACAGGGATGTACTTCCAGCCACTTCAAAGTCACATGGATCACCAGGATGTGAAACCCACAACAGCAGCAGTAGGACCCCAGAGCTTGCTCACTCCGCTCCCCAACACACTCCTGAGGGACCCGGTTTGAAAACCACCTATGTATGACCCTCTCCTGTGAAGATGGGGAAACCAAGGCCCTGGATGGGAGGGGCCTTCCTGACAAGGACACGGCCACTCTGAACAAAGCCAGAGCGGGGGTTAGGTTCCGCCAGACATTAGCTTCCAAGTATCCTCCCCAATGCTGTGGGTCAGATCCCTGGGGACACGTTAAAAGCACAGCCTGCGCCTCCCCAATTCAGGGCGGCTTCTGTCCTCAGATGACACTTAGCACAGTTTGGACAATGCCACAGTCTAGCCGTGGTCAGTGAGAACTACAAATCATTACCACCAGTCTCAGCAGCCAGTCCCCTTCTGATAAACCCAGTGGGTTTCGTTTTTTTTAAGCCTGGGTGAGCTGGACTCTTGCCACAGTTCCCTGAGCACGTGGAGGGAGGTGACCCCGGAGAAGCTCTGGCCACTGTGGGTGCTGCATCCACAAAGAGTCCTCTGTCCCACAGTTCCCCTGACACAGAAGCCAGTGTCCTCACTTGCTGGGGCCTGGTGAAAAGCTACTGAGAAAACAGGACCTCGCCGAATTCTGAATCCTACAGCCTGGGTCCTCGCTGATGGAATGTCTTGAGTCCAGCCTATGTGGGTGACCATAAAAAGACTTAATCAAGGTGCTGTTTCACCATCGGGAATGTAAGCTCCCCCAGAAAGGGGGCATCCTGACAGGATGATCGCTTTGGCTATGACTACCGGCCACAGTGGGCCAAGGCCCCATGGTAGCCTTCACTTGGAGCTCACTCATTGCATTGAGGAAAGAGCCTCAAAACAAACATCTGGTGATCAAAAACACTCCCCTGACCGCAAATCTTTCAAAACTATTGTGTACACACATTAGCTCTTGTTAATTAACACCTTTCAAAATATCTCTGTGTCAGGGGTTGCACAGCAATGTTACTTCCTTCTACAAGTTTTCTTGTAGAGGAAAGTAAGTTTTTTCTAAGTGCTTTTTTTCCTGCACCTTTTACCACACTCACAGTCTTTTACACTTTTTTCCTTTTTGCATATAGACCCTTGAAGTTCAGTGAGCTCCTCCCTAAGGCTACAATGTAAACCTGGGCACAAAGTCTCAGTTGCCACACAGAATCTTTTCCCCCCAACAGAAGTCGGAGTTAGACCACCTAACAAAGATCTAGGAGGTCCACTCTATACCACCTCCCTTTAGGAGCCCCCCCAACAATTGTAAACGTTTCATTTCTCTCAAAGTGCCTTCAAACTGATTGATACCTGCCATTAAGCCACCTGATCTCCCCATTTCCAATTTCTTTCCATTCTCCCACCTGCCTAAGAAGTCATCCTAACAATGCAAGCCCTTCACTGGGCAGCATGGAACACCACCAATGACTAGTTTGGCCAAGTCACTTAACAGGCTAGCCTCAGTTTCCTCACTTATAAAACCTGTATGTAAAAGCATCTGTCTCACAGGGTCATTCTCAGAGTGCACGAGATAATATTAGCCATAAAGGATGCTCTGTGTCACACCAGAGATACCAGCTGGCTTAGTAACCCTCCAGTTGCCTGCAGGCCTCATCTGGCCCTGTAAGATGCTCACATGTGTAACACTATTTAGTTGGGTAGCTATTAGGTCTCTCTAGGTAGACACCCGGGAGCCTGGCTAAATAGCTCCTAGCACACAGTAAGGTTCAACAAGACCCTGCAGGGCAAACCACCCCCTGAAGTGGTCAAGGGAAGGGACCCGTAGTACCCAGCAAGCCATACGGTGTGCAGACCTACTGTGTTCCAGGTTGGGGCAGGGGTCAGGAGAGTAAGCTGGGCACCTGTCTGGGCAGGGGCTCCCACACAACGGGCAGGACTGATATAAGCCCAGTGGAGATAATAGGTCCAAAGTATGCATGGGGGTGGGGTGGAAAGGGCCTGCCAAGACAAGTCTAATCCTTTCTGAGAACTCGGTGTCTCTCGGTGTCTTAAAGGTACAAAGGGGTAATGTATACCCATCCTTACGGTCAAAAAGATGTACTTCTTAATAATATGGCCTGTATGGAATTGGCCAGAAGCTAGAATCTTGTCCTTGTTCTAAACACACAGCTTGGTTGGGAAAGTTCTTGGAGATGACCCCCACCCAGCCCCCAAATTCATTTCAAGAACCCAGCACATTGCTGTCTCTGTGGCCTCTGTGCCACGCCCCAAGGGAGGGGCTTGAGTCCTTGAAACCACCCAGAGTGTAGGAGCTACTATTGTTCCCATTTCAGAGTAGGAGACACACCCTGACCTTAACTATCCCACTGGAAGCCTCTAGCTGTACAGTGGCCCTTGTTATCACTGTCCCTGTTACTAGCCACCTTCAGTGGAGGATTCTTGGGACCAGCAACAGCCTTTCTTCACCTCCGGAAGGCCTGGCCCTGAAAAAGACACTGGGAGACAGGTGCCCCAGCCTCTGTCCTGGGGAAAGTACACCTGGTTGCTCGCTCTGGGACTGGGTCCTCTCTTCTCTTAGCTTTGGAAGTCTCTCCTGCCCAGCCCCTACCCCTGCCTCCCGCCAAGTCCGATCTAAGACCTCCCCTTCACACTGGGTTCTAGGGTTCTGCATCCACGTGGCCACCTTCCTCCCCACCGCCCACCCTCGCCCCAATCCCTAGTCCGAGGTCCCAGCAGTCCCCTGCTGCAGAGTTGGACCCCAACCCAAGGTGGCAGGAAGGTTAGGCGGCAACAGGGTGGGGCAATGTGAGGCGGAGAGAAGGCCAGGTCCGAGTGTCTCCGCAACCTGAGGGTTAAAACAGGCGTTCTCGAGTTGGGCAGCTTGGGTTCAAATTCCAGCGCACGCCGTGTGTGACCTTGAGCAACTGACTTAAACTCTGAGCCTCGGTTTCCCCACACAGAGTGTGGAAAGGGTCCAGTGGGCCGCGCGTGTATGGCGCACGACACAGGGCCTCGCTCTCCCCGAGCGCGCAATAATGGTGGCCTTCCCCGCAGGGCTGCAGAAGGGCCGCGCGGTTCACAAGCCGCATCGCCCGCGCCACAGCGCTGCAGGGCAGCTGGAGTCTTGCAAGGGCAGAGCCAGCCAGAGGCGCACAGGGATCGGAGGCCCACCGGGCGGAAGCCGGGCGGAGAGGCGCGGCGGAAGAGGCCTCCGGCCCAGGCTCTGCGAGGCGCGGAACTCCGCCGCCTGACCTGGCCCTGGCCGCCTCCTTTGAGGTGGCTCCGTGCAGCGCCACACTGAGCCGGCGTGCCCGCGGCCGCCGAAGACGGCTCCCCACCCAGGCCTGAGCCCCACCGGCACCCCCCACCCCCCACCCCAGCTCACCCGGAGCCGGCTGCCGTAGTGGCCTGGATAGAACTGATGCGCAGGCGATTAGCCGTGTCTTTCAGGGCCTGCAGCTTCTGCTGGTCAGGCTTATGGTAGCCCTCCATGGCACGGCCGGGTGAGCAGAAGACTGGAGGACGCGGAGACGTACAGACAATGTACCGACCCAAGCGGAGACAGGCAGAGGCAGAGGCAGAGGCCGGGTGCCGCACGGGGACGTGTTAAGACTCCCGGGCCCGCCCGTGGGGGCGGAGCGCCGGCATCACCCCAGGTCTCCCTGCCGCTGACAGCCCCGCCCCCGGGAGCGGCGGGTGGTGCCCCAGCCCTCTAGCGCTGAGCGGGAAACTGAAGTTGTCACTAGCCCGGGCACCTACCTGGAGACCTGGCCAGATGCTCTCCATCCGCCTAATCTCCGCGCCTCCTCCCCTCGACATTTACTGGGCAGCTATGGGCTCTGCGCTGCGGTATTCCCCAGACACGAATAGAGGTAACCCCAGGTTCTAGGCTTCACTCAGACTTTGCTTGTTGACTCGCATCTTCACTGCAGACCATTCCGTCTCTCCTTTCTCCTCACTGCCTTGGGCAGTACAGGGAGGAGAGGCTTCCTTGCACTCCCATTTTACAGATGAGCAAATTGAGACTGGCAAAGCCAACAAGGTCACAGGGCTGGTGGGTGTGGTGCTCTGCCCAAGCACACCAGACCCATCCTCAAACACTGGCCCCAAGAGAGTCAGCCCAGGGTTTCAGGGGCCTGTAAGGGGGGTGGGAATTATGAAAATGAGAGTAATAGTAGTTGTAATGATGATACCAGCTAATGTTAACTGAGAAAGTACTAGAGGCAGGAACTTCATGTGCTATTAGGGCCTAATAACACTGCTGACCCTTAGGGAAATTATTGGGTCTGGTCCCAAGCACCCACCTCTGCTATGACCAGACTTCCTGGCCCCCAGGGGAATGGGAGTCCCCAGAGCAGAGAAAGGCAGGGAACCATCATTGCAGTCACTGTCTATAGAATCCACCCACTCCACATGCCTCATGAGGTCAATACTGTTACCACGTTCTTACACAGGAGGAAGCTCCATTTCGCAAAAGAGAGATTAAGGTAGGCTTCTCAAACTGGTGGCTGAGCAGGGACCTGCACCAGACCTGTTTTATGCTGATCCCCCCAGAGAGCCGTGGGGGACACCAATGGCCAGGCCCTGTTGTGTCCCTTCTATGTCCTTCGCATAGTCCACACTCAGAGCTCTGCGTCATGTGGGACAACAGACTGGATGTGAATGAGTCCCCTATCCACCCCTAGGTGCTTCTTAGGTTATCTGCTGGCTTGGTTCCCGGATGCCCGGCCAGGTCCCGACTGTGGCATCCCCTAGCACTTGGCTCCTGCTGGCCCAGCCCATCAGAGGCTGGTCCCCAAAGCTGGCCAATTCTGCAGACTGGATTAGAGCGACGTCGCCCTGAGGTATGCCACTTCTACCCTCCAGCTGCTCACAGACTATTAAGAGGACACACTTTTGAAACCATTTGGAAGCTCTGTGCCTTCCACCTCTGTAGCCCTTAGAGCAATGGTTTCCTATTCCAAGCCTCAATTTCCCCATCTGCCCAATGGGACTAATTCTTGCCACTTTGCACCCACCCTGATCTCTGATGGTGTCATGGGATTCACTGTGGCTCTGGGGATCCATTGTGATGAAAAGAAAATGCCCCTCCATCTACCATTTCATGGGGCCCTACGGACCCCTAGGAGGAATTCTCATCTCAGGGCTCCAGGTGAATGAGACCCAGTTCATCCTGGGCTTCAGCCATACATCAGAGGCTCTCGGTCTTCCTTAAGCTTGGCTTCAGAACCAGAATCCTGGACTGGCTGGAGGTGTTGCCAGCACCCTGTTTGTCCAAAGTGGTACTCCTGTCCCCAGATACTGGGTTTTTATTCAATGACATGCACCTCATAAATCACATGGCACTTGGGAGGAAGACCTTGGGATCTATTGGCTACAGCTTTCTGCCTAGGTTCAAGCTACCATCTTATTCCTTTATTCCCCACCCTCTCCCACTCAGTCTCTCCTTCATATTTCCCATGGCTGCCAGAGAGAACCCCTGTTCCTTCCCAGCTAAATTCTCAGTGATCTCCCTCCACCCTTAAAATATCGGCCCCCTCCATGGTAGCATGCTTTGTCCCCGCACCCCTGACCTCTTTCCTATTTCCCTCCACTCATGTTTCCTCCCCCAACCCTATTCCAGCCACACTGGCCTTGCTTTCCTTAAAAAATACTAAGTTCACTCCACTTAGATGCAGGAGTGCCCAACCTGTGGCCCATGGGCCGCATGCGGCCCAGGATGGCTATGAATGCAGCCCAACACAAAATCATAAATTTACTTAAAAACTCTTTTTTTTTGTTAATCACTTTTTGTTACTGTCTGTGTATTTAATGTGTGGTCCAGAGACACCAAAAGGTTGGACACCCCTAGAGGCTTTTGCATGGGCTGTTCCCTGCGCCAGTAATGACCTTCTCAAACTCTTCACATTGCCTGGATCTTGTGGATGAAAAAGGGGTGCTATAATAAGTTGAAAGTTTCTAATGGGGCAGGTCGTGGTGAGTATTCACCCCACAGGCCAATTACTTCTTCAGTGAAAGGTTTTAGGCCAGCCCTGTCCACTGTCCTTGGGCATCCAGGTTAATACACCTTTGAAATGCCAGAGTTCCTCTTGAAGCCCTTAGTGCCCTTATGAGAGCACACAATCTGAATTATCCTGTAATCCAATCCCTACTTTGCTTTCTCCCATCTTATGTAGCAGTCCTTAAATCCTCTTCTTAATTTCTTTTTCAAAAGAAGATTTTATTTATTTACTTTTAGAGAGAGAGGAAGGGAGAGAAACATCAGGGTGTGAGGGATACATCGATTGGCTGCCTCTTGCACGCCCCCGACCAGGGGCCTGGCCTGTGACCCAGGCATGTGCCCCTGGTTGCATCGACCTGGGAATCGAGCTGGTGACCTTTCAGTTCACAGGATGGCACTCAATCCACTGAAACACACCAACCAGCGCCCCTTCTTAATTTCAAATGCATAGAAGAAACTGTGTCCTGGCTAGGTAGCTCAGTTGGTTAGCGTGTCATCCCAGTACGCCAAGGTTGTGGGTTTGATCCCTTGTCAGGGCATATGCAAGAATCCACCAATGAATGCATAAATGCATTGGAACAATAACAAGCTGATATTTCTCCCTTTATCTCTCTCCCTACCCCACCAAAAAAAAAAACCCAATAAATAAAAATTTGGAAAAAAGAAAAAAGAAATTGCAAACTGTTATTCTCTGAAGCATCTGAGATCTTGCTTCCCAGCACTTGTCATCAGTTTTGGCTCAAATAAAGTCTTATTAAAATTCTCTACAGGTTTGAATATTTCTTAAATCAACAATCTAGAGCAGCCCATCCTTCCCATTACACCAACTTTCTGAGTTTCTGCAGTGTTCTCCTCCAATCTGCATGTACCTTATGTCAGCTTCATGAGAGGGATGCATTCTCTTGTTCCTGGCTGGCTCTACTGCCGGGGACTAGGCCCGTGTCTCACATACAGTAGGCCTGTGGAATGATGTTACATGATTTGCCTGAGGTCACACAGTCAGCCACCAACAGAGCTGCATGCATGGAGAAAGGGCATTGGGGAACCTCCGGGGAGGGTACCTGGCTGCTTACGCCCATGCCCTCCATGCCAGCTGTGGATGAAAATAAAAGGGGGATTCTATGGAATGCAATCTCACAGGGTGACCTGATCATAAATTCCTAACTGGGCAGGTCCTGGTGGGTAGGCAAGCCCCAGGCATATAACTTCTTTTAGTGAAAGATTTTAAACAAGCCCTGTCCGTTGTTCTCGTGCATTTAAGTTAAGAAGCCTTTGAAATACCAAAAGTAATACCCCATCAATCAGGATATTACCCTCAAGAAAGCACATTAAAAAAAAAAGATTTTATTTATTTTTTAGAGAGAAGATAAAGAAGGGAGAAAGAGAGGGAGGGGAACATTGATGTGTGAGAGATACATCGATCAGTTGCCTCTTGCATGCCTCCAACTGGGCATCTGGCCCACAACCCAGGCATGTACCCTGTCCAGGAATCTAACCGATGACCTTTTGGTTCACAGGCCTGCACTCAGTCCACTGAGCCACAGCAGCCAGGGCAAGAAAGCACATAATTTTGTTAACTAAGCTGTATTTCAACCCCTGCTTTGCTTTCTCCAGTCTTCTTTAAACCCCCGCCCTAATTTCAAATCCATTAAAGAGGCTACAAAACTGTTATTCTGTGGTGCATTTGTGACCTTACTCCCCAGCACATGTTGTCAGCTTGACTCAGATAAACTCTTACAAAAATTCCTACATGTTTGGATGTTGGGTTTTTTTGTTTTTTGTTTTTTTAAAAGATTTTATTTATTTTATTTTTAGACAGAGGGGAAGAGAGGGAGAAAGAGAGGGAAACATCAATGTGGGGTTGCCTCTTGCGCTCCCCACACTGAGGACCTGGCCTACAGCCCAGGCCTGTGCCCTGACTGGGGAATAGAACCAGCAACAGTTGGATGCTCAATCCACTGAGCTACACCAGCAAGGGCAGGTTTGGATGTATTTTCACATCGACACAGCCTTTCTAGGAGTTGGGACACAAAGGTGCTCTGTTGGATGATAGGAAGTGGCACATATGTCATGCTGCCAGCATCAGGTTCCAGCAGAGGCCAGAGTAACCTGATAGCGAGCTGCATGCTGGAGTCTGAGTTGTCTCCCAAGACTCATGCTGCACCTGGGGAGAAGGGAATCCTTGGAGAGCCAGGACAACGCAAAGCCCCCATAGGACGGTCCTCACAGCTGTCTCCCTAGGGACCTTCAGGATCACCAGAAGGACTTGAGAGAGAAATAGGGGTGACATACAGCCTAGTACTGTTATTGGGGTGCTTGTCAGGGTTAGTTTTTGGTTACCGCGACAGTGCTGATGGATTGTAATAGCTGCCAGGAGGGGAATTGTGGAGCAGCAGAATTCTGAGTGGTATTTTGGAAGGAAAGGCCAGAACCAATCAGCAATGCTGGCAGAGGTGAGGGGTATGGGAGACCAGCAGGGTGGGAGAAGCTCTGTCTAGTGATCCAGAGGTGGCTGCACTTGCGCCAGGCATGAGGAAGCCTAGGTTGCTGGAAATATTGCACGCACACACTCTCACACACAGCCCCTCATGCTGTTTCCCATGAGTCTTGCTGTGCCCTGGTGACTGCAGGGTGGCATCACCACTGTACCCTCTTGGACTCCTGCAAAGCCTGTGTGCCTTAGCCTTAGCACAGGGCAGTGCCAAAGTCCAGCTCCTTCTAAGGTTCAGCCCCAGCCAGACCCTCAGACGGGAGGGCCCCCACAATGCTCTGCCCCTCGGCTGGGAACTCTGGGCCTGGGAGATGACCCCGAGGGAAGCTCCGCCGGCCAACACACCTACGATGGCTGAGGGCAGGGGCTGGTGGGGCCCTAAGCAGTCATTTTACCTGAATAACATGAAAATCAAAACTCCTGAGAAACGGGCCTACTCTTGGGGCCTGTGAGGAAATGTAACTCCTTCCTGGCCCCAGTGACCACAGAGCTGCCTGAGCACTTATTGAATATACAGATCCTTGGGTAGCATATCCAGCCTCTGAATCGGAATCTCTGGCGTGGAGCCTAGGACTCTGCATTTCTAAGAAAACCCTCAGGGAATTCTGTTCCAGGTTCTGAGAACTCTCCAGAGGAAAACACTGGGGACCCTGAGGACCTGAGTTCAGTGCCTTGCTGGGTGCCTTGTGGGGTTGAGTGTCGTGCGGCAGGCAAAGCATTGACAGTCCAGTGCGTGAAGGGAAGATGTGACATGTTGTTAACAGAGTAAGAGCAAGGTGTGAAACAGTTGGGAGCACGATCCTATTTCTGTCAAAAATAAAGCAGGTGTGTGCATGTGCGCCTATGTATGTGCCTGCTTCTACTTTGCACGGGCAAAGCAGCGAGGCTGCAAGGACAGGCTTCAAGCTGTGGGGGCTTTGGAGGCTGAGTCTGAGGGTGACTCGCAGTTTCTATTTTACACATTTCTCCTTTGTTGGAATTTAGTGGCAGTGAACATGGCTTTCGCCAGTGAACAATAATCCGTAAAAAGTGAAGCCAAAATTCCATCTTGAAAAAATACTGCTGAGGCTGGGGAGAGGGGTTCATTTTTATGAATGTACTTTCTCTCTTGATTGCTCATGGTTCTGTAAAGCTGTCCCTATATTTCATAAGCCAGGTTGTTGCCCTGGATATTTTTGGGTGGGGAGCAAACCCCCAGGCAGTGGGTGCTCATGGGTGGGGGCTCCTTTTGTCCTTGTTCTGCCGTCTGCATCAAACTCGGGACGAAGCTATTCTGACGTGCCCCTGCATGTCCACGGAGTGGGCACCGATGAGGCATGAACGGGCCCCAAGCAGTTGTGTTCCTGAGTGACAGCGCTGGGCATCACTTTGGCAGCGGCAGCCTCTGTGTGTGCTCCTGGGGCACGCTTGGGCTGGGCACTGGGGGCCGCCAGCCAGCCCAGGGCTTGCGTGGAGACAATATCCCAGCTGGGGTTCTAGGGGCACTTTCCTTGATTCATATCCAGGGCTACAGCCTGCGGGCCTGGGACAATTGCCGTGTAAGTCTGTGTTCAGCCTTCTGCCCACCAGTACTTAGAAGATGGCCCACTCATGGCCACTCTGTGTGGGCTGACAGGCTGAGTACTTGTGTTGTCATAAATTCACGTTTCCTCTCCATGCCTGAAATTTCCTTCAGGAGGCTTTCTCTGGAAATGCTTCATTCAATCATTTGCCCCCAGGAAGAGGTGATTACACACAGTTCAACTCACAGAAACGGATTTTTCTTGAGTGGATTATTGTTGTTTAAAAAACACTTCCCCCGCCCCCCTAAATATAAAAGTAAAACATGCTCATTGTAAAAACCTGGAAGGTATAGAAAATTTTAAAGTAAACTAAAATCATGCAATATTCCACCCAAAAAGGATCCCCATTTAAATCATTCATTTGACACATATTGATTCATTAGAATTGTTATGAAGAAAACAAAACGGGGTCAAGGGTTGGGGCCGGAGAGCGGGAGTGCGGATACGTCTGGACATCAGGTGGTCAGGCAAGGCTGAAAACAGGTAAGAGTCTTTGCTCACTACGTGTTTGAGTTCTTTTTCCTTTCTTTACACATTGTCAGGATCATATAAAATTTGCCATTTTTTCCTGATGTTTTCATATTAGCACATCGAAATCCTTCAAAGACATCATTTTTGCTAGGTGTGTATTGTCTCATTACAGAGCTATGTCCTCATTTATTAAGCACCCCTTCATGATAGGTATCTGAACTGCTTCCAGTTTTTCACCATTAAGTATATTACCTTACGGTTAACATTTTGGTGCCTAAATCCTTGTCCTCACGGTGGGTTCTAAATGCGAGACTACAGGGTCGGATGGTGGCTGCCCTTCTTAAGCTCTTGAAACGTATTTGGCAAAGAGCTCTCCAGAGTCTGGCTCCACCACTCAGCACCTTCGCCTCTAGCTGGAGAGGCCCCAGGGTGTGCTCAGGGGAGAAAGGAGAGAAGGGGAATCTGAGATCGCTCCCCTTTTCTCGGCCTCAGTTTCCTCACGTCTGTAGAATGAGCTCATTCTCACAACACAGAGGTCACGTTCTCCCGCTGTGCCAGGCCCTGTGTGCCGGGTCAGAACACTGCAAGGCCACTCTCTGTCTAGAAATCCTGGATGGACCTCATTCGGTTGGTTAAAAGGTGAAGAAGAAGAGCAACTTTGCAGTAGCTGCCACTGGCCTGTGCTGAGCCCAGCCCGACCTTCGTGGCGGGCTGCCCTGCAGGTTCATGACTTGCATACCCAGCTCCCACGATGGAGCAAGCCAATTCTTCGCACTGATCTCTTAACATAGAGGTCTGTCCAGAAGGCATCTGGCCATGTAATATAAAAAAGAGACATTTTTTTGAAGACGATACAAGAAACATTGTACATAGGACAATGATGCCTCAGTCTCCTTGAAAGTAGGCACCTTGGGACCTCATGCGGTTCTCCCAATCACCATCAGCTGCGTTGGATTATTTTCTTGAGTCTCATCCACGGTCTGAAATCTCTTCCCTTTCAAAGGTGACTTTAGTTTTGGGAAAAGCCAGAAGTCACAGGGTGCCAAATCTGGGCTGAAGTATGGCTGAGTCACTTGGGTGATTTGATGTTTCATCAAAAAACTCTGCATGAGACGTGATGCATGAGCAGGTGCATTGTCATGATGAAGCTGCCAATGACCAGTTGCCCATAGCCGCTGCCTTCTGAATCATCCAACTAGTGTCCATCGAGAAATGTTCAAGCTTAATGCAAAATTTGATGCAGACTCATTGCTCTACTCACTCAGTCATTTTGAATGCAATGACCACACAGTACACGTGCTCACTCAATGGCGTCTACAGCCCCCACTGACTAGCACAGTGAAGTTGTCATTGTTCATGTATGTGCATTCCAGTCCACTCTCCTTGGCTGCCAGGTTACAATGATGTTGCACAAATCGTTCTCATTGTATTAACAATGGCTGGACTTTTCCTGGACAGACCTCATGGTATATATCATGCTTGTCTGCTTGTCTGGTTGGGCCCTGGCTGATACATACACAGAGAGGAAAACTTCAGTGCCTCACAACCCCATCATCCAGAGATCACCAGGGACAACTTTTTGGTATTTCCTTCCAGTCTATTTTTTTCTCCCTTTCTATCCATGAACATAAATATCCTACATAAGGTTATGAACTCCCTGCATGTCTTGCTTTTGTTTACATTGTTGTGCATCTTAAACCCTTTCCCACAGAGTCTATGTGCTTTCTTCCTCCCCCAGGATGATTATTGGTGCAGTGGAAAGTCAATCACTGTCCCCCTGGATATTTGCATTACGTTTGTGCTTATCCTGTAACAAACAAAACTTGTGCTTCCACTCCAGGCTGCGCTGTGCTTCCTGGCACAGAGGGCTTTCTTCCAGTCAACACTGTGTGTCCTTGGCCAATCTCAGAACGAGACTGGGTTGTTGACCCTCTGAGTCACCCCAGAAGGCCTGGAGCTGGATATGCTGGTATTTCTGAAAGGTGAGCACCAGTATTTAGCCCAGCCAAGCCCTGCCAGGCTTGCTTTCCTTGTGCATAAAGAAAAGGTGCCTAGTCATTGTAACTTGCAACTTGGGTAGTGGAGCCTGGGCACCTCCCTGGGTGGGGAGCATGGAGCCGCCCCAACAGCCTCTGTCAGCTCCTTCCCAGAGGTGCTGTGCCAGGCTGCACTAGGGCAGTGCTATTGACAGGGCACTTTTAAAGCAGTTAGGTCCCACCTTGCATGGTCTGCAGGGTCAGGTGGGGAGATATCTTCACCCTTGTCCCCCTTTCTCCTAGTGCCTGGATTTCCCTGAGCGAGCCAGGGTGGTAGAGGTGGCTACTTTGTCCTTGTGGATATTAAAGATGTATGTGTTTATTTTATTGTGGGAAGATGAAGTGGATTTTCTCCTGGTTGTTGAATAGCTGAAGAGAATGGTCACTGAGGGAGGGCAGGACTAAAGTACTCTGGAGAAAGGCATGTAGAGGGGCTGTTTCACTGTCCCCAGCCACAGCTCCTCTTGGGAAATATGAGGCCATTAAAGGGTGGGAGGACTAGGAGAAACATAAAGGCCCAAACCCAGGTTAGTTGCTTCCCAGACACAATGGCTTTTACTATTTCTCTCCCCACCTGCACTCCCAGGATCAGCAAGAGCGCCCAGCCAGCCTCCGGTTCTGGTGACTTAGATGAGCCAAGCCCTCGGTAAAGCATTGGTTTGTGCTGCCGTGCCAAACAGAAGTGCTGCCGCTGCTGGTCACTCAGTCAGGACAGGGAGATGGTTTCACCATCATTGACCCTTTGATTCACTCATCAGTTCATTTGTTTGTTCTATTTACCAAGGCTCATATACCAGTGCTGTGCTAGATGCTCAAAGGAGAACAGTCTTGTTTCAGTCCTTGATTCTGGGGAGGTCACAGGTCACAGGCTTGGTAAGGGTTGTGTGCACAAAAACTTGTCTGCTGTGATCTTTGCAAAAAAAAATAAAAAAATATATTATCTGCTAAGGCTTCAGATCAGGGAGGTCTCCAAGGAGGTGACCATGGACAGAAAGTTTTGAAATAACAGTATTCCCTGCAACAAAACTATACCCGTGTAAGCCTGGCATGAGTATGGGGGATTGAGACAATAGACTCATTTCAAATTTTAGAACACTGGATTGGAAAGCAGTGACAGCTGTAGAGGGGAAAAGTGTGTTGTGTTTACACTCGCCTTCTGCACCGGGCCTCAGTTTCTCTGCTTGGCCAGTGTCCCGGCAGGGTGACTCTGAAACCTCTGTTGCCCTCCTCTGGCCCAGGGCTGAGAAAGCCCTCTGAGAGCCACACCTGTGAGGGGTAATTGAGAATCAACACAAGAGGCAAAGCAAACCGTTAACCAGTCAATTGCCCCATCACAGGGAGCAACACTGTTGTCATTTCAAATTGCTTTTCAGAATTCTCCAGGGACCTAGGGACTTTCTCCATGTTCCACAAGCCCAAAGGGAGGTGGTGGTTCAGTTCAACTCTTGCCTCTGCTGTGCTCTGGCTCGGTGAGCTTGGACTGACTGCCGTTGGCAAGTTACTCAATCACTAGTTCCTTCATCTGAACAAGGTAACAGCATATCTCTCCCAGCTGCCCGTGATGGTGAAATTCACTCTATTCCGCAAATAGTGACACACATCTCTACTATGTACCACCCTGTGGATACAAAGGGGCTCAAGCAGTCCCAGCTCTCCACGGAGTCACAGTCTAATGGGAGTGGCCCATGCATGTGTGGGTGTGCACGTGTGCACAAGAATGTGTGTGTGATGTCAAGCACAATGTCTGGGACAGAACAGCTGCCACCCCCAACCCAAGGGTCAGATGGGGTCTAACAAGTAGCACCTGCATGTGTCTCCTCCCACTTGCCAGACCACCTTGCTCTACCTTCTCCCTGACATACAGCGTGGGGAGATGCTGGGTGATCAAAGGGGCTGAGCTTCCAGTCATTGAACTGAGCCATCATTTAAGGACTCCAAAGTCCTCTGGGAGCATTAATTAATAACCTCACCCTCTTGGGCTGGAGCGCAAACGGCTCTTTAGTCTCCTTTTGGGTGGGAGCCCAGGTGAGTCAGGGCAACGGTTGTTGAGTTGGGGCCGGGGCTGTGGAGGGGTGGGGGAAGCTGGCTCCCAGGCGCGTTGGGTTCTGGGCAGGTCCTTTGTGCGACCGCAGCTATCTCCTGGATATGGTGGGAACGAGTGTCAGAGTGATGACCAGGGCTTTTCTACTGGGTCATTGTGTGAATTTCTGTAGTTGTGCCAAGATTTTATAGAGTTAATGTGGAGCATTTCATTATAAATTACTTTTAAATGTCTCTTTTATATTACACTTAGGGTATTACTTTAGAATTGTGTGTGTAGGCATAGGTCTCTATGAATTCCGGGTCAGGTTAATAAAGGCGTAATTACGAAATGTTTGTTTAAAAAGGAGGTGAGGTGCCTGCTGGGCTAGAGGTCCCTGGTGCAGACCGCATGGGAAACGGGGGCCATGGCCTGCATGCCATTGCTGGAGTGCACTGTCCCGCCTGGAGGGCCTGGTGGGAGAGGGCGAGGGTCAAACAGAAGTCAGGGAGCCTTTCGGTGCCAGCAGGAGTGGGCAGCGCGGAGGATGTCTGCCAGCTTTATTGGGGGAAAGAACCCTGCCTGGGGGAGGCCTGGGAGGGGCCATCTCTGGGGGCAGGGATACATCAGGGATAGAAACAACAAAATGGGGCTAGGGTAGCAAAATGTGTTTTGTCCCCGCTTCAGAAGCCAGGGCACTGTTGCCAACACTCTCAAGAGACTCCATAGAAAATGGGGGTCGGTTTGCTGAGGGTGCTTCCCAGGGCTTTGCAGGGACTTAGGTAGCGCCTGACCCATCTTTCTGCAGTGACAGGGACCTGGTAAGAAAATAGTCCCTGTGGACTGTGGCTGCTTTCCTGGCTCTGTATTCTGGAGTCCTTTCAGACTGATGGACTGGCAGCAGCCTAAGCACAGCCAGTGCCTCTGCCCCGCCCCAAGATGACAGGAAGTTGGTGTTGTGTGTTGGGGTCATGGGTGGTCCTTTCCCTCTACCTCTCTGGGGTGTGGAGAGGGTTCAATAAGAATGCATTCAAAGCATGCAGCACGTTGACAAATGCCAGTTCTGATTACTTGTGGAATTATGCTTCAAATTCATTTAAACTCACCTGAAAGAAATGTTTGTCCAACATGGTCTGCTGTCACATTGACTTTGTATTATCTCCTTTCAAGCCATTCTACTTCTGTTGGTTAAATCTCTTACTAGTCATCTTTACTTTTAGCTAAGTTACCTGCAGAACCTGAAGAGATGTAAGGCACCCTTGGGGCTCGGAGCCCTACCTTCCTGTCAGTGTTGGGACAGCACATGTTTACCTCAGGTTCTGTGTGAGTGTGGCAGCTGCTGTCTTCTTGCCTAACTGTATTTAGCAAACTCTAAGAGGTTTAGAATCTTCAGTTGGTCTCAGTTCTTGGGAAACCTGTTAGGTCTCTTCATGCTCCACACAGTAGGTAACCCAAGAGCCACCATCTGAAAGGTGGGGATGTAGACGGAGTTTTAGGCTGTTTCAGTAACTTTCTTTCTGCTCTTCTCTTCAGCCTTCCGAGGACCTGGCTTTGTCTAAAGGTGGGCTTACCTCAGTGACCACCCAGCGGTCCAGTTTCTGGGTTCTAATTTACAGAATTAGGAGACACAGGTTGGTTCCTGAGACAAACATTTGTTTCCCAGAAGCCTCAATAATCTCTTAATTCACTCTCCTTACTTAAAGATCAGGTTTTTAGCAACATTTAATCTATGAATCAGGATACATAAACGGGGAGTGAAAATATCATTAGAAACAACCAAGAAACTTACAGCTGCATCCTGGACAGCTTATTCAGTACCCACTGATCTGAGTTTTTCACAAAATTCCCATGAACCTAGTTACCTGGTTTCCCAGGTCATGACAGATGAAAAGCGGCAGGTGAGCAGATCATTCTTCCTTTTAATAAACTGTGGTAATCAGTAACCTAAGAAACTATAAAAAGCAGCCTAGAATACTTGATCACAGAGGCAATGGAGTCAAGAAAGGAATTCTAGATCAGCTCTTTGGTCTGTTTGGCTTCAGGTCGTTGGGCCACCACCAGCTTAGTAAGCAGCCTTTGGCACGTAACCTCAATCACTCTCGGCTTCGTCTTCCTCCTCCTAAAGTGTGTTATTTTGCAGATCAAGGAGATAACGAGCCAGTAATCCTTACGTGTTGAATGAGCATGCAACATTAACGATGGATGGTGTGTGCGTGAATAAAGATAGTCATAAAGCAAGAGTCAGCATCATGATCTGCTCTAAGAAAGCAGGCAGGTACAGCAACCATTTTAGGGAGAATTTTGTTTGGAAACATATTAAAATATTAACTATTAGGAAGATATATGATTAACCCATTTTTCTTTAAACTTTTCTCTATTTCCCATAATAATCACATTTTACTTTCCTCACTCTTTCCTTGCTCGTTGTCCTAGATGCCTGGCACACAATGGAAGCTCAATACACACGAATGGAGTGAATTTGGGAAATGACTCAAGCTATAAGGTCCCCTATATAAACTGCATTTTTGGCCATAATTAGAACTGTATCTTCCACATGGGGAAACCTTAGAGGAAGAGATGGAATTCTTTAGATGTCCACTCATCTAAGACTTCCATGTGGTCTGTGATCCAGCTGGCCGGAATGGTTTGGACACAGGTAGACAAGGGTTTTGTCAGTCTTGTTCTCTGACACCACCCCATCTCTCCAGTATTAGTCTCTGGCAAAGTGGAACAACTCATTCAAGATTCCACCTCTATAAATTAAATAAAAACGCAACTAAAATTTATTAGGTGCTAAAACTTGGTTTTGAACTTTTATTAAAAAAATATATTTGCAAACATATAAAATTTAGGATGAAAAATGCTCATTTGAAAACATGTAATAACTTAATATTTGCAAACATACACAGATGGTACAAAATTCATACCATTAAAAATGTTAATGATGCAGTATTGCGCTCACGGAACAAAAACCTTGCTGCAATTCCAGCTTCTCGCCCCCGCCTTCCAGGGAGCCGAGACTGGTACACTGAAAGTCATGAGAGCCACATGGCCAAAGCAGTAATACAGAATAAAAAACCATTTAGAACACAACTTTAAAAACACGTTTAAGGAATCACAGATAAAAGAACAACAATTTTGCATTTTCCCCACTCTAAGTGAAGGATATTGCATCGTAGCATTTAATGAAGGTATCAAATGAAATACAAAACCAAGCGAAACATTGCACACATCTTTCTTGCTGAAAAACAGGCTCCTTGAGGCCCCAGTGCACTCAGGGAAATGTTCTCAAGCACAGCTTTTCAAAAGCCCAGTGTTAGTTGCTTTACCTGGTGCAGATCTTAACATTTTAGACACCCAAAAACACAGGGCACAAGCTACTCAACACAAGCGAAGAAAACCAAAGATGGGTAAGAAAGAAACACATGCTCAGCAGCAACTGTGCAGCAAGAATGCAGGACACACGTCCCTGTGATTCCTTGTCTTGACTCACACGGACTGGGCCCACTCGTGCCTGTGCCACCTCTCATTCCTCTGTGTTTCTACATTTTGCCCAGAGTTACAGTATGATGGCTGATTTCGTTTTTTTAAGCAGTTAGGCACCTTCAATTTCATGTTGCATTATTAGTAATACAATGGCAGTTACAGCCTCTACTACCAAAATGAGAAAATTTCAAACTACATTCTTTGGGGAGGAGAGTAATAAAGCTGCATTGTTTAAAAATATTTACCTAGTATAGGATTTGATGGGGTTTGTAATTTTTACAGAAACATAGGCAGAAAAAGAACAAATGTTTGACATGCAAAATTGGGTCCGACATATCCTCAACTAAGCCTGTGCATCCTCTGGCAGAGAAGGACCCAGTTCAACTTAGGCTCTTAACAAAACACCACTCTTGTGATGGTGACCCAAAAGCCTTAGAAGGAAAGCTGTGGACATTCACATGCAGACAGCATGAAATGTTTCTCCTGACACTGACAGTCATTTGAAAACTCAGAATTCAAAATCACACCTTACAAATCTCAGGAGCTTCTGCCTTAAAGGAACAAGGTCGTTTGGGAGGTGTAGGAGTTCATTCAAAGACATCACATTAACAGAAAAGCAGAACACCCCCTCCCCCACCCCCGGGGTTCAGGACGGGCACACAGAAAGACAGGGTGGCCTAAATGCATGTCACCTGGAGTTCTGCAAAACCTAGCAATGAGCTTCTCTGTTTTGGTGTCCATTATGATTCAACTAAGGTCCCAGTAAAGACACTGTAGCAATGTAAACATGCAACCCAAGCTAGCATGAGGTTTTGGAGAGTGAGCCTGAAAGAGGAATAAGGCAACTGAACTGTGACTTTTGGGCTAGGGGTATCCAAGTGCAATTATCTAGGCTTGGCCTGACTTTTCTAGGAACTCATTCTGGCCCAAACTTCCTGGTAATCATGATGGTGAACTTCTGGCTTCTGAATTTTGAATAAATGCTTTGAATATATAAATTTGGAAGCTGAAACAGGCATACCCTTTTCAAGTCTCTATGACTTGGGCACTTAAAATTTACTTTCACATTAAGGAGATCTTATCACTGATTCTCTTTATCATCTACTGTATTTGTTCCCTTGGATTAAAGGATGAAAATTAAGATTAGATTACAAACCCTGTTTAGGATATTCTCTCTTAACTCCCCTAATATTATACATACTCAAGTTATTATTTCAATTCAAATGTCTATTGTAACAAGAATTCCTCGATTCTTCTATTTACCAGAGCCCACTGAGACCGCACTTGGGGTGTGATCAAACCTACTGGTGCAGCTGTTCTCTGAGAACAGTCACGTGGTTCCCTGGACGCCGTCTCCTGGTGTCAGCAACTCTCCGTACCTTACTTTTCTCTTTCCCTGTGATACATGAGCAATTCATTTTTGGTTGCTGGATTTACACACTACCTATGTAAACAAACTATTCCTAATTGAGTATGAGAACTTATAAGGTTTTCCGACTTCTGCACAATTCACACACAACTAGGTAGATGCAATAGAAGACACTAAATTGAGAAGAAAAGTTGCCCAGGAAGCATGTTTAGATTAACAAAAGCTAATCAAACAAAGCATTCTTGCTAAAAAACTAAGACCAAACTAAAACAAGTATGTAATTCACAAGTAATTTTCTAAAATCTTAGCTAGGAAAAAAAAATCTACAGACTTATGATTGAGTTACCATTAAAGCTTAAATGATTGTTCCCGAGGAACCATCACACCTGTCAGCATTATTCACAGCTAATCCTTATGCTAGCTGGTTGAGCCACTTGGGTTTTTACCCAATCATTAAATAGTGCTCAGAAAAGTAAGCAGTGCATCTTAATTGGTTAAATACTACAAAATGACCTGTATCATAGAAACGAAGACACTTTCATTCAAAGAATATCTTAAAATTACTATTGCTGAAATAAATCAAAGTCTACATTAAAATATTACTAATCACCATTACATGCCATAAAATAATAAATATAAATCATGGCAGATTAATAGCAGCATAACAAAGCATCTTTACATATTTTCACACTTTGGGCTGCAAATGTACTTACAGCCTAGGAATACATTGGTAAAGTTCTGAATTTCACTTTGTTTTAACCCATATACTACAGTAAAGTAAGGGCAGTGTGAGTAACAGCTCCCTTTTCTGCATAGCTTCAAAATTATTCTCAGTAGACTCGAGGAATGGAACCAGAAATGGCTTTGTCAGATTGGTCCACTGGTCCTTTGTCAAAGTGTTAAGGAAAACAATCAACAATGACTTCTGTGTTTACACAGAAAAGGAAAATAAGGCTATCCTTCACACACAAATGTAACATTTTCAAAACCACTGGAGAGTTTAACTTAAAGATTTCTGATATAAATTAGAGCTTTACTTGCCCCAGCCTCTCCTTCGAAGGTGTGACATGCGTGCTCCCACGCCACTACAGGGCCTGACAGGACCCTGGGAGAGCCTGTTGCATGTCAGCACCAAGGACGCCTAAAAAGAAAACACAACTTTCAGAACATCAAAGGCCCAAATGAGGCATTCACAGAAAATATACTTCACTTGAACAAATCAGTCCTGTCAATTTCAACTCTGATCTTGACAACTCCAAGCTAGGTTGCAGAGTTGACTTCTGCTCTGTTCAGACCTTGATTATCAGCCTAATGCTCAAGTTTCCAGAGGGGGAGAGGGGAAAGGGTTATGGGCTGGACTGAACTCTGTTGCAAGGCTGGTGACACTTCCTCCCTAAGACCTTGAAAGTGAAAGCAGCTGAAAATCAGACTCCTTATTTCACATACTTGCTTACAGCTGATGAAAACACCCACGCAACTTAACACGATGGTCTTTTTTTTTTTTTTTTGTCAAAACAAAGGTCTGCTGGTGATGCTTCACAGTGAAACCTCCATTATCACTGAGAACGTCACTTGAAAAACATTCTTAAGAAATGAGTCTCTTTCTCATAGGCTCAATTTCAGGATTCTCAAAACTCAATGTTTTGTTTAGAAGTTTCCACGATGAGGCCTGTTTGTTTCTGAGGTTGACATTCTGTCTTCAGACTGATTTCTGCTCCAGTCATAGGTTGTGGTTGTCTTTGTTCTTGGTCAGAACCTGCAAGTAGACTTCGTGAAGGGTGCTGAGGAAGCTGGAGTCATTCTGGAAGAGATGGTAATGTCAGTTACCTCATCAGAGCTACATCCTTGATAACAGCTTCGGAAAAAATGCTGTATAAATGATTTATATAACTAGTCACCCAAAGAATCACCACACCACCCAGAAAAAACCATGGTTAATATCTTAGAATTTGCTCAGATATTCTTCCACCAGGAGTATATGCTCAGAAAGAAACATTACTCCCCGCTAATCCTGAATTTACTTTATGATCTAAGAACTTGTAATTTTTTTAAAATAAAAAAGATGAAAATTCAAAGACTAAACTGATACCCTCCATACCTTTATTAGATGTATTAACGTATCCTGAAGCTGAGACTTGCTGAGGATAATGGAAGGCTTTCTCTGATTTTCTGATGTTGCAACAGTTAGAGGAGAGGGGGAGCTTGCTTTCCTCTCTAGGTCTGTGGCCCTTGTAACTGTCTGCTGGAAAACACTCGGGGACAGCAGGACTGAAGACACCGCAGTGGTTGTTGCAGTAGCCAGTGGAGGGCCTGCAACCTGCAGGGAACAATGGTCATTTTGTGCCACAGTGCAGAAGCCAGCCGCCAGGCCCAAAGTGGGGAACACCTGATAACCTGATAAGCAGTGGGAGACTGAGCAGAGTCCAAAGTAACTATCTGGAGTCCAGATTAGCATTCAATAGAAGCATCTGAGCGTTTTATGTCTGGTTAGGAAGCCTGTTATCTAAAGGACGAAGAGCCCATTTATGTGATAAGAATGCTGTAGAGCTGTTATGGGAAGCCAAGTCTGATCATCACAGAAGGAAAATATGATAAATAACCAGCATGGTATGCACAGTAAGAACAATGGTATGATAAATTAAAATGTAAAGTTTTCATATGGGGGGGCAGGGAAATAACTGGAGGAGGGCACAAGGGGTGTTTTCTGGGGTGAAGGAAATGTTACATATGGGTGGGATTACTCAAGGGGTATACATTTGTCAAAACTCATAAAAATCTGCATTTCATTATATGTAAATTTTACTTCAATAAAAAGAGAATTAAAAAATCTAGTTACATAAACATTAGTTTCTTTTGAAGGGTTCCATTAATTTACTATATCATGCAGGTATCAAAGACACAATTTCTTTAAAGTTAACATCTACCTCCTTCCTCCCATTGAGATGTGTTTCTTAGACAATAACACTAACCATCAGATTACACTAATAATTTTTAATAATTCTCACACTTGATAAAATAAACGAGAGATCTACATTTCTCTTTCTCCTACCTGTCACCCTCCTAATATGTAAGTAGCATGGAGCCTGCCACAATTTTAAGGTTATGTGTTGGTGTCTGAGCCATTTGGCTTGCTTTTTTTGGTGCAGCACGAGGCAGAGCACTTCTGCTGGTCACCCTGAGCAGGACACGCTACAGAAATGACTGCCTGACAATACCAGCCAGTAGCTGGTTTTAGTTTAAAATCTGAGACTTGAGGAGAGGTATAAAGGCTCAAAGGCGAATTGGAAAGTAAAATTCTAGGAACTGAAAAAAAACAGTGTGCATTTCAAGGTTTGTAGGTGATAGAAAGTGGGGACAAATTTCAAAATATGGGGCAGGGGAGGACCAGAAAGGGACAGAACACGCAGGCCTGGGAGATCTGTCGTCAGAGCAATAGGAGGCCAGTGAGAACAGTGTAGCAGGTAGTGACGCTACCCTCTGTTAACTGGGACACCACAGCTCTTCCAGGGCAAAGACTACTTCCTACTCAGAGAGCCAGGTTGAAGTGCTCACGGCAGCCACCCATTCACAAACACTGAGTGAATGGCCACCCCGTGGCTGACACTGCCCTCGTACACGGTCAGGGAAGACACCCATACAGAGAGGTGATATGAGGTCTGGGGAGCAGGGGAGCCTGGCTTAGGACGGGGTATCTACAACAGGCCTAGGCTTCAAAGCTAAAACTTTTCACTCAAGTAATTCATACCCTGTAGAACTTAAACATGATGTGTTCTTTAGAAAATGGGAGTCCTTACCGGGATGGCACTGGATAACACCTTTGGCTGGGAAAAGACTTCAGGATCCTGGTTTTGCTGCATAGACTGCAATGTTTAAAAAAGAAATGTAGCACATTTCAATGAAGATTTCCTAGTTACTGGGGAAAAAGGTAGGTTACCAACAGGAAACATTAGCAATAGTTCACACTAACTAGAGTTCCAAGATTCCTGAGGGAAGAGGCTGACAGGAACTTGTGACAATGCAACAATGATTTAACTGCAGGATGAGAGTGTTAGGGCAGCTCCCCACCCACCCTTCAGTTCTCCAAGGAGGTGTGTGCAAAGCCTTTAAGGTGTCTCTAAGGAAAAAGCTGAAACCTGTGTCTCTTAAAAGAGCTGGAGACAGCCCAAGCATATTTTTGCCGTTGAGTTTGCAGAGATGCAAGATCCTGGCAGCATACCTCTTGATTTGGTGATTTAAACTTTGGACAGGTGGCGCTAAACAGTCTTCATCCAGAGTTACACTTATACACACTACATTTTGTCCTCATTCACCGGGAGAGAAAGGACTGTTGTAGAGCCAATATGTTAGCACTCAGTGAAGCCCTAGGTCCTAAAATTTGATACTGCCATGTAAATGAAAATGCACACTTACGTAAGCTTCCCTTGAAAGGAGGCATGCTAGAGAGCAGGGTGCTCTTCCAGAGGTCAAAATATGGAGGGGGTGGCATTTGAGGGTGACTGCTGTACTTCCAGAGCTTTGTCGGAAGGCTTTGTCATCAGAGCAATGGCAGCAGGCATATTTTAGGGCATAAGGCTTAACTATTAAATAGGACACTCTCTTTCCTCTCCTCGAATGCTGAGAACCTCAACAGAATTGGCCCAAAATGACAATGTAATAATGTAACCAAGATACTAAATTTCCTTATTCAAAAGTATGAAACAAAATATCCCATTAACTAAGAAATAATATACAATTAGTATGATGGGCTCTTCTAAACAACATTATTTAGTAAAATGTTAAGACTGGGGGTTATTATTATTAAAGGGCATGAGGCTGAGATCTTGAAAAGTAACCAATACACATTTACAGTAGAAGGTTCTACCTCCTTTCAGTTCTGTGATCTTGCAACTCAACAATCTTATGAATTACTCAGTTCCCAACCCCTCCAACACTCTCTGAGCGTCCGCCCTGCGCTTGGCACAGCAGGGCGCCACAAGAGCATCGCAGGTTTGGAGGCATGAGGTCAAAGCTTCCCAGTGAAACCAATGTTCAGCTGAGCTCTGAACATCACCCTCCACTGCCAATCTGCCACGAAGTCCCACTAATCACGCCTTTTAACAAACCCACTTGTGCACATTCCCGCATTTAGGCCTCCATCAACTCAAGGCTGGGTGACTGCCACAGCCTCCTCCCTGATGGGTCACCCTACTTGTCTTCTCCTTTCCTAGCATGCCAGCCTTTCCTCAAAGCTCTTAAAAGATCCTCCAGGGCTCTGAGGACAAACCTCCAGCTCTGTAACACAATTTACAATGTTTTGCTCATCAACAAATACCAACTCCTCTAGGTTTTTGCTACAGTAGATCCAGTCACACTATAATTGAGTTTAGCAAATGCCTTCTCATCCCCAGGCCTCCGCACACACAGTTCTCCTCGCCTCAAACACTCTTCACACCTCTTGGAAAACTCTGGTTACTTTTTACTGAGCTTTCGGATCTCAGTTGAACATCAGTTCACCAGGAAGCTTTATTTGACCTCATACCTCAAATCTATGATGCCCTTACGGCATCCTAGCATGCCTGGCACAGGCAGATGCTCAGAGAGTACTGAGGGATTGGAAACTGATGAAAGATTGGGATAATTTGGATCTGAGTGGTCCTGAGTCAAACGACTTCTGGAACTATCAGGCAAAAACAAACAAAAAACCCCCTAAAATACATATCCTGATAAGAAAACACAAATACTGTCTCTTAGCTTTTATCAAGGAATAATTTTGGGAAGTAGAATTACGTTATAACAACATTTGCCAATATGGCTGTTCACTACAGGACCTCTGACCTCTCCTTTCTTCTAGTCCCTGACACACTCAAGGAGTTGTCTTTTTAAAATAGCTGTGTCAGCCTTGACTGGTGTGGCTCAGTGGGATGGGTGTCAACTGCAAACAGGAAGGTTGCTGGTCAGGGTACATGCCTAGGTTGCAGGCCAGGTCCCCAGCTGGGGGTGTGCAAGAGGCAACTGATCAGTGTTTCTCTCATACCTCAATTCCCTTTGTCCCTCCCCTGCACCTCTTCCTAAAAAAAAATAAATAAATAAAAAATCTTTAAAATGAAATGACTGTCTCACGTCAGTCAAAATCATGGTCTTTCCAGTTCATTCCACTCAGTTGTAGCACCCAGCCTCCCGCCAGTACCTGAAGGGGAGCAAGCACCATGTTGTTCAGGGTGGTGGAGGCTCTCGCTGCTGCCGTCTTAGGGGGAGGCTCTGTGAAGCTCTCAGGCGTGGCCAGCTGGCCGACTGCTGGAGAAAAGCTGGGTGCCATTGCACCCTTCCCAAGTGACTGTGTCTGTATTTGGTCATGCTGTGGGGTCAACCTGAGTTTCTGGAGAAGATCAACACTTGGGAGAGATGTTCCAGCAGTATTTGTCACGCTCACTGGGGCCCTGAAGGGGCTCTGGCTGGCAGTCAGACTGGCATGGCTCAGCTCAGGGACTGGCTGACTCAGGAGTGGAGACCTCTGTCTAGGTGTGGTCTTCACTGCCTGCATCATGGTGGTGTTTCGGGGTATGCTGCCGGGAACCTGTGCAGTAGGCGCTTCTGCTGGTAGAGTGGGACTGAGCCCAGGGCGCAATGGGACCGCATAGCTTGGGGCCTGCTTTTCACTGGACTGTGAGATGGAGGCAGGAGTGACTAGCACCGGGGAGGTGACTTCAGGCTGGACTGAGTGGTGGGCAGCAGAATGGACACCCAGGTTTTCTGACTGAAGGGCCCCTCCTGATTGCTCAAAGGAGAATGGTAGGAATGAGCTGGGCTCTTTCTGAGAGGTGTCTCCTGGCAGCCTCTCCGCTTCTTCTGAATCCAGACCCACAACTATTGGCTGTTCCTTTGGCAAAGAGGTTCCAAATAATTCTTCCACTGTCAGATGTTTGTGTCCAGATGGAGCAGACTGAAAAACAAACCAAACCGCCCGATGAAAAGAAATCTCTTGCAAACCAGTATAACATTTTTTCATTAACCAACAATAGTTTGCAGAAGCAAGGACAATGGACTCTGAAAAGAAGAAAATGGAACAAACTGAAGATGTACTAGCAATAAAGGCCAAGGTATATCTAGTCTAAGTTGGTAGGTAGAAATCTTCATTAGTAATAAAATTAAAATTTTAGGGTCTCCAGATGACAACGTAAAATTCACTTTTTTTTTTTCCTGGGCAAATGATTGAGATAAAGTGAAAGGACAATTACCTTATTATAAAGTTAATTGTGCCTACTGCCCCATGCTAGTAACACATGTCGGGAAATAACACTCAGGAGGACGGAAGGACCAAGTGCTGATCAAGTAACCCCACCATTAGTTTCAATGTTCTTGACAGAAAGCTAGGCATTATACCTTGAGGACTAGGTCTCAGATACCAGAAAATAAATGTAATCATTTAAAATAAATAGCAGGCCATTCCTTATCCTATTCCTAAACCACAGAATCCTTAAGGAAAGACAAAGCATTTAATGCTACAGATGTTAAATTTACATTTATTTTTCTGATCTGGTTTACTGACACCACTGCAATGATTTAAAGAAGTATTCAAGCTTTCCACTCGTGAGCTTTCCTGCATCTCCACAGTGTTGCCTATTCATTTAACCTTTATTTACCAAGTACCCACAGGATGCCAGGTCCTGCTCTGACCTGGGCCCAAGGAACACAGCAGGGAATAACAAAAAAGTCCTACTAGAGCTTATGTTCTAGTGGGAAACACACTTAAGTACTCTGAAAACACAAGCGGCCTCAATTTAGTTTTATTTCTAAAATAAAACTAAGTAATGTGTGTGGACTACTTAGTTGTTTAGATGTTTAGATGTTTATATGGAAAAAATAATTCACTGAAACACATGATTTTCAGGGCCTCAAAAAGTCTATAAAAGCTAAAGCAACTGTATGTGAAGTATAATTATCATAGTTCTATGGTGTGATCACATTTCTACAGAAAAATGAGCTCAGTTTTTCCTAGGCAAATGTTTGTTTCATCCATTTGACAAATAACTGCCAATTCTGCCAGGTGCCAGGGGCATTGTGCTGTGATGGCGGGTGTGGGGAAGAGAAGGGGGAGGGAGTTTACTGGCCACAGACTCCTAAAGGGAGAGGGCTGGGATGCCCTTTGCCCAGGAGAGACAACAGCGGAAGGAGGCCAGTGCTGAGGAAAGAGGATGCCAGGCAGTTTACGTGAGGGAGAGGGAGTGAAGGGAGTGCAGCAGCCGCTGGGCGAGAGGCGGCAGGGCAGGTCTGAGCGGAATGAAGGTCGTGCGTAGTGACCTGTGGCTGAGGAAGAGGCAGGCGCCTCTAAATGTAAATGTAAATGGGAAGGACTGTAATTTCATACCAAACAATTTTATCCTAGAAAATATTCAAGAAAGAAAATTCTATTAATATTTAAAATCTAATGTATCTTGGAAATCAATGTGACAAGTTTTTTTTAAGTGAAGGAATTCTCAAGTTGCGAGTTTAGGCCCCCCACTAATAATGCTGTAGTGAGACCAGTAAGACTACCTTGTCACAATGTTTTCTAGTACTTTAAGGGATCTTCCACATTCAGAATGCCACTTCAAATGTAAGGCTGCAGTGACATCTAAAAAAAAATGCAGATTTTATATGGTTTAACTTCCTCACATTTTTACTTCTGAAAAAATTGTAGAGCTTATGGTCTGAAATCAAAGATACTTGGGTTTAATTTCCAGCTTTTAAGTTAGAAAATTATATAATCTTTGTATTTAGTCCCCTCACATTAAATTAAATATAAATTATTTAATATAAATCTTCATAATTTATAAATATATAAATTATTTAAGATCAACCAGAAACTACATAAATATAATATAAATATTATATTATAAATATAATAAATTATATATAATAAATATAGTATTGTAAATATAACAAATATATAAATTATGTAATATCAATCTTCATAATTTATAAATATATAAATTATTTAATATCAATCATAAAATTATATAATCTTTGTATTTAGTTCCCTCACCTGAAAAATGGGGGCCACTGTGGTAATCAGCTCATAGACCTGTTGTGAAAATTAAATTCTCAATATAACATCTGGTGCCCAACAAGCATTCAGTAAATGGAAGTGAACACCATGTAGTCTTTAGTATCAATCAGGATAAATGTGTGCTGGGGTATGTTTTAAGGAACATCAAAACATATGTTGAGATATTAAAAATTCATCAAATCCTCTGGAATATCATACCCCCATAATGCAAAATAACAACAAAACCACCTGAGGGGATACCAAAGCTGTGCTATTATAAACTTCTCTGTTGTTCCCTGATGCAAGGTGTCATTAAAGACATAGCTGTTTGTCTAAAACTTACTGGTAGCATCTCAAAATCATTCAATGTAATTCAAAATAGACAATAAATTCTCATATGGGACAGACTTCTCTTTCTCTTAAGGCCACCCAACTGTACTAGAATGTATAGGTTCCATTTCCCAAGCGACCACTGTGATTTATTCACTTCTAGATCCCTGGCATCATAAATGTCTAATGATGAGTATTGAACCCCCCCCTTAAGAATTATGATAAAATATACATAATAAAAGTTACCATTTCAATCATATTTAAGTGATGATTCAATGACATTCAGTACATTATGTTGTGTAACTACTACCATCTACTTCTAGAACTTTTTCATTAACCCAAACAGAACTCTGTACCCATTAAATAACTCCCTATTTTTCTCCTCCCTCCACTGCCCCATCCACACCCCTGATAATATAAATTCTACTGTTTCTATGAATTTGTCTATTCTAGGTACCTCATATAAGTACAATCATACAGTATTTGTCCTTTTATGACTGGCTTATTTCACTTAGCCTGTTTTCAAGGTTCATCCATGCTGCAGCTTGTGTCAATTTCATTTCTTTATAAGGCTGAATGACATCCCACTGTAGGCACACACCACACCTTGTTTACCCATTCATCTGATGACTGACACTTGGGTGGTGTCTATCTTCTGGCTGTAGTGAATAATGCTGTTAGGATTGTTAGTGTAGAAGTATCAGTTTCATTCCTTGTTTTCAACTGCTTTGGGTTCATGTCCAGGAATAGAATTGTTAGATCATATGGTGGATTCTGCACTGAAATTTTTGAAGAGCTGCTATTGAGCCATTTTACATCACTACCAGCAGTGCAAGAGGGTTCCAATTTTTCCATATTCTCGCCAAAGCTTGTTGGCAATTTGTAAATCTTATTAGCAGAAATGTCTATTCAACCCCTTTGCCTATTTTTGAGTTGGGTTAATTCCTTTTTATACACATTATGTTTAGAACAAAATGATCAAAACAATTGGCAAAAAAAAATGCTCAAATACTACACTGATTTTTATTCATTAATGTAAACTACGTAGCTCTTAACCACCACATTGTTATATATGTATACAAATATACTCTCGTATATATGGACAGAAACCAACATTTAGATATAACTGCTTTGTAAAACACAGACCATACTGAGGCTACTTGGGAGACACTGAAGTCTTTCCAAGGTAAGAATAATATTTTTATGTTATACGGAGCAATCCAACAATAGGACACAGAGAAACCTAACCATGAAATGCACCTTAAGCTTCAAGAATGACAGGATCCAAGCCCTGGCCCAGTAGCTCAGCTGGTTAGAGCACTGTCCTGCTATTTCAAGGTTGTGGGTTTGATCCCCATTCAGAGCACATGCAAAAACCAACCAATGAATGCATAAATAAGAAAACAACAAGTTGATGTTTCTGTTTTGCTCTCTTTCCCCCTTCCTCTCTAAAATCAATCAACCAAAAAAAGGCATGATCTGGGGTAGCAATTTTTACTTGTCTAGTGAAATATCAAATCAACTTTTGAACATTTAAAATGTCCTGCATTTACACTTGGAATGTTTCTATACTTATTCTTAAAAAATAGGTATTTCTAATGGTTTTAAATCTACTTTATATTAAAAAATGAAATTATATGGCAGAACCCTGAACCTGGACTGCAAAAGAAGAGTTTCTAGATTTCTCAATGCTGCCTCTCCCCCACTTCTGCCAGGCCAGAAACAGATTCTAACACCTTTTCTGGAGTAGGGTATATGGTCGAGTTTTAGGGTTTCAGAGGTATCTCCCGTAAGAAGGAATAAATGAAGGTGTGAGGGTAATAAGTTATCGCAGACAATGCTCACTATATGCGAGACCTTGTGCTGTGCAAGTTAAGTGCATTACTCTATTAACTGGTGAGGGCAGTACTATTATTACTGCCATTTTAGATGATGTTCAAGTATAACAACACAATCAGATTCTAATCTGGTTCTAATGACACCGTCCACATTCTTACCATTATGCCACCACACTGAGACATTAAGCAGACTAAAGGTTACCTAATCAACTGAATGGAGATTTTAACCTCTGGAAAACAGAGGTGCAGCTTAAGCCTGAATAACTAAGAGGTGGCTACAGGTGAAAATGTAACAACTTTTGAAAATATGTAACTGGCTGAATCAGTCACAAGAGGCTGCAGAGCACGCTGTGCCATGCAAGCTCCCAAAGGCTTTGCAGTCTCTGTACCTGTGAGGACCCCATGACAAGAAAAACTGGCTATATTCCTCTAGCAGTTGGGCTTTCTTATTCATGGATTCATTTTCCATCATCCATAGAAAAGGTGAAATTTTATTCTTCCCTCATGTCTGAATATGCTTAAAGTCTGGGTTCTGAGTTTTATATTGCCTCACTTAAACTGAATGTTAAGTCTATTTCCCTTGGGAGATGGAATTCAGTGAGCAACAGCATACATGCTGCATGACAAAATTCTAATATACTGTATCAGGTTTTATATTGTTCCTTCCTCACCCCACAGCACTCACTGTTTAGAGAATTTTATATGTTTGGCTCTACTGTGTCCATGACAGATATCCTACCTGGTAAGTAAACTGAACACACAAGGAAGTAGTCATTATTTTTAAACATGGGAATAAAAAAAATACAAAACCAACTAGGGATATAAGTCCCAAGAGAATTTTAATAAATGAATTATGAGACTGAAATGCAATTTAATACTATTAAGGCTTGAAAACATTATTTCTTGGCACTAGATGGCAGTGTTACCAACTGACTGTACTATCTCTGTGTAGGGACTGATTGTGGAGCATACGAAATCTTGTTTAAAGTAATTATCACATAAATACCTAAAAATAATGTGGACAAGTTGCTGAAGGGAATGTAATATGGTACAGCCTCTCTGGCAAACAATATGGCCATTTCTTATTAAACTAAAACATGCAATTACCCAATAACCTGGTTATTTGCACTCCTGGGCATTTTTCCCAAAGAAACAAAAATTTATGTACACATACATACTCCTAGCAGCTTTATTTGTAATAGCCCAAAACTACTGGGCTGGCCAAAAAGTCCATTAGTTTTTTCCATAAAATAAAAGATACATTTTTCATTTTCACCAATAACTTTATTAGTTTGGATATTCTGAGTATGTCTGCTATCTCCCGCTATTGGCTTCTAGTGGGTAGAGGCCAGGGGTGCTGCTAAACATCTTCCAATGTATAAGACAGCCCCACAGCAAAGTAATACTTGGTCAGAATGTCAACAGTACCAAGAAATTTTGTAAACCCCTTTTGACATGTTTGATCAGTCACAGCACCTTCTTTGTACACTGCACAAATCTCCATTTCAGCCGCATTTTTACCTTTCTTAAAATAATAAAGCATAATATGCTGAAATGTGTATTTTCTTTCATCTTCAATATTAAAATGGCTGCACAAAAATTCACCAATTTTGCTTTTTAAAAAAATCACAAGCTGATATGACAGCTGTCATGATACAATCTAACAAAATTGTTTAAAATGAAGCTGAAGACAACTAATCCCACTACTAAAGACATCATTTGGAAAAAAATGTAACGATCTTTTTAGCAAACCCAATAAAAACCCAGATGTCCTTTAATTGGTGAATTGTATACCATTTATATAACATTCTTGAAATGACAATTTATAGAACTGGAGACAGATTAGTGGCTGTTAGGGGTTAAGGATAAGAGGGGGAAAGGTAGGAAGGGAATGATAGGAAAGGCAGTATCATAATAAAAGGGTAGTCCTGACTGGTGTGGCTTAATGGGTTGGGCGTCATCCTGTGAAATGAAAGGTCACCAGTTTGATTACTGGTCAGGGCACATGCCTGGGTTGCAGGCCAGGTCCCTGGTTCGGGGCATGTGGGAAGCGACAGGTGGACATTTCTCTCCCTCTCTTTTTCCCTTCCCTGCCCCTCCCTCCTCCCTCAATCAATAAAATCTTTAAAAAAAATAATAAAAGGGCACATAAAGGATCCTTGTGGTGATGGAACTTTTTGGTATGTTGACTTTAGCAGTGGATATATAAAGCTACAATCTATGTACATAAATTTATATATAAAATTGTACAGAATTAAATATATACATGCATACACACACAAATACAACTAAAATTGAGGAAATGTTAACTAGATGGGTACATTGTGTCAATATCCTGGTTGTGATATTGTATTATATTTTGCAAGCTGTTATCAATGGGGGAAATGGGTAAAGGCTACATGGATATTGACACAATGTACCCATTTCTGTATTAACAACTGCATGTGAATCTATAATTACCTCAAAATAAAAAGTTTAATTAAAAAACTGAGTTTTACTTAGTATCTGTTCATTTATCAAGTCATCAGTTATAGAGACAACTAATTCAAACAAGGCAGGCAAATTTGCCTGCTCCTAGAGAGGTTATATTTTGGTGCGGAGGTGACACAGTGAATATATACGAAAACCACAAACCATGTTAGTGGGGCAGAAGTCTTAGGGAGAGAATAAAGCACAGCAGGGTAGGGAAGAATTATTATTTAAAATAGAGAGGTCAGAGAGGGTCTCACCTAGAGGACAACTGAGGCCTGAAGGAAGAAAGGGAGCAAACATACAGGAGAAAAGTATTCCAGGCCAAGGAAACAAGTCCCAAGGCCTGTCCCAAGGCAGGAGGGAGTCTGGTTTATTTGTGGAAAATAGAGCCAGAGAGGCTGTGGCCAAGGGAGCAAGGCAGAGAGGGAAGAGACCAGGATAGGGGGCCAGATCAAGTATGGCCTCATGGGCCATGACCTTGGCTTTGCATAAGATGAGACACCACTGGAGAGTTTTAGGCAGAGGAATGCCATAATCTAACTTATGTTTTGCCAGGATTACTCTGGCAGTTGGGTTAAGAATAGGTAAGGGAGTGGCAAGGACAAGAGCTGGAAACCAGGCAGAGACTACTACGGCAAAATCCAGATGAAAGACAGTTACGTGGACCGGGGGAAATCACACGAGTAGATGTCATTATGTTGCTGCCCATACATATCTTGACAGATAAATGACAAATCAAACCTGTGCTACATTAAAATCCTTGCAAAATGTTACTCTGTGTTTTGTTATCTTGGACAAAGCTAGGACTTTAGCTGTACAAACCTTATCTTGTGACCCAGACGGCATTTCTTCTAGAGTCTCGGTGCTTCCCAGATTGGAGAGCTGAGTGCTTGGCTGTAACCCAGGGCTGGAGATATTTGAGTCACCCATCTGATTCTTAAATTAAAAGGAAAGGTTTATTATGTGAAAAAGTTTGCTATTATTTGGCTCACAAAACGGCAACTGAGGTTATTACAAGTGCTTTTTGAAAAACAAGCACAAATATTGAAATGTTTTGCTTTGGACCCTCATGTAACTCATACAATAAAATTTCTAGCAAGTTGAGCACTTCATTTTAGACAATAATATTAGGAACAACTGTTATTTTTTATAACCCTTGTAAGGAAAAACCAATGGCATTACTTTATTATATATACTTTTCCATTAAAAAAAACTTCCAATTTTGTTGAGAAAAAATTGACATACGTCAGTCACTGCATAAGTTTAAGGCATACATGATGGACTGATTTACATATACTGTGAAATGATTATCATAATAGGATCCACTAACATCCATCTTTTCATAAAGGTACAATAAAAATAAAGAAAAAAAATGGGTCTTTTTTTGTTTTGACATATGGTGAAATTAACCTTTCTTCAGGTATACAGTTCTGTATACCTATCACCATAATCAGAATGTAAAATAGCTCTATCACCCCAAAAAACTCCCTTATACTGTCTCACTGTGGTCATGCCCTTCTTGCATTCTTAGAACTAGTGATCTGTGCTCTGTCACTATAGTTTTGTCCTTTTGAGAAGGGTATAAAAAATGGAATGCTGGCTGCTTTCTCTTGGTATAATGACTTTGAGATTCATCTAAGCTGTTGTATGGTATTAATGTTCATTCTTTCTTATTGCTGAGTAGTATTCCACGATATAACTACACTGTAGTTTATTTAACCATTCACCCATAGGAGGACAAGTGTGGTGTTTCCAGTTTTTGGTAATACAATAGTCAGGCTGTTTAGTTTGGACAAAAGTTTCATTTCTGTAAATACCATATCTTGCCGTGTATTTACTCTAATACCCACATTTTTGTGAGCATTAAACATGGATTATTATAACTGTGGTATGTAATCATTATACCCACGTATAATGCATATCCTTATTTTTCCCTCAAAAATTTGGGCAAAAAAGTGCACATTATACACGGCAAACATGATACCTAGGACCGGTACCTGGGTCATATAGTAAAAATATCTTTCTTCTAAATTTTTATGCTTTTACGTTTTATGTTTAGCTCTATGATCCATTTTGAGTTGATTTATATTATAGTTGTTACATTTAGGTTGGGGTTCACTTTTTTTTGCATATGGATGACCAATTATTTTCAATTATTTGTTGAAATCATCATATATTCTTATAAATTAAATTTTAGGTCACAAAACATCATAATTAGAGTTGTAAAATGTTATGAAATTCCTGTTAACTTGTATATAACACTGAAAGTGAAAATATTTTTTGTTCTTAAAAAGAATCCTAAAAAAAGAGATGGGGACAGAATCATGAATTTTTATTATTATTATTTTTTTATCCTCACTCAAGGACATGCTTATTGATTTTAGAGAGAGGGAAAGGGTATGAAAGAGAGAGGGAGAGAAACACTGATGTGAAGAGAAACATCACTCGATTGCCTCTTGTATGCTCCCTGACTGGGAACCAGTCCTGCAACCTAGGTGTGTGCCCTGACCAGGAATCGAACCCATGACCTTTAGATTTGCAGTATGACTCTCCAACCAACTAAGCCACACTGGCCAGGGCAAATTATGAATTTTTTGAAACTTAAGTTCTATTTGGGTTATCTGATCCTGCATCTGGTGAGAATTATCCATATCAAAACAAACACCAAAAACAGTTTAGAACATTCAAGATAAAGGAAAATAAAAGCCTTAAACGTCATAGTCCAGAGACATTAATTTTTTCTGATACCATACAGTAAGTGGATGTACTTAGCACAGGAGTAGATATTTGAATGTTAAATTAAGGAATGATATACACTTTTTTCTATTTAAATACTTTAACTCATATATTATTTCAAAAAGCCTTTTATGCAGCACTATCCATTTAAATAGAGGTGAAGTAGTCTGTGAAAACCTATGAAATATCTTCTAACACATTCCTTTGTACAATATCACAATCAACTAGTCTCAATGCATTATGGAAAATGCATAGAACTAAACTGTTGGGCTGCTCCTGAATAGTGGAATGCTGGCTCCTCCCTCTCCTGCTGCCTGGTGGCTCTGGGGTTCCCCCTAGTGCCTTTCGGGGGGCCTGGAAGAAGAGCACTGCTAGGTTCAGTGATCAGAGCCCAGATGCCCAGAAAACATAACCTCACTGTTAAAACTAACAGTGAGGTTAGTTTTACTAACTTTTCCTTTCTTTTTATAAAAGGAAATGGTTTCACTTTACTATAATGTTATTATATTAAAAATAAATTGTATTAGAGAAAACATAACATCAAAATATTGCTCCTAACAAGTTCTTAAAATAGTGGTATAAAATGTTCTGGAGCATTTAAAAAACTCGAGTTTTTCACATAAAAATCCCAGCCTGTCATTTTGATGCTGGATAATCTGGCAACAATTGCCTGGGGCTGAGCTGCAACAGACTCTTTGACATGGTGACAGGCTCTCTGTGCCAGATCCATTCTGGCCCAGACAGTGGATTGCACTACTGTGGCCCACGTGGTCTTGAGGACATTTGAGTCTGCAATAATTAACTCAACATGAGCTACAAGATGGGATGTATTTTAAAAGGTCACCAGAACTTCAAATATTTTTTCCTACATGTGCAGTGACATTTCTAGAAGATTTATTCTGAGTTTTTTGTTAATGACAGTTTCCAGTTTTTGTGAGGCTTGAGGGAAATGAATCAGAGACAAGCTTTCTGGAGGTAAATTTTACAATATTTGGTAAAAATCTTAAAAATGTCAAAATATTGTAAAATTTCCCTCCAGGAAGCTTGTCAGCCCTGGCTGGGTGGTTCAGTTTGTGGTAGAATTGTCCTGTACACCAAAAGTTTGTGAGTTTGATCCCTGGTCAGGAAGAATAAAGGAGGCAACTGGCTGATGTTTCTCACATCTCTGTTTTCTCTCTCTCTCCCTCCTTCCTCTCTCTTCTGGTGAGGATTAAAAAATAAATAAAAGTCAAAATCGTTTTATCTACCAATTCCATTTCAAGTAACTTATCTTGAAAGAAAATGCTGTACCTGTTGACTTCGCTAGCTATGGGGATATATTCTGAATCCTTAGTAGAAAGAATCAGAAAAATCTCGGTTATGGTTTACATAAGGCACAGAAGGAAAAATACACAGCTATTACCATATTTTACTGTGTATAATGCACACCTTTTGCCCAAATTTTTGGGTAGTACTAATTCCGTATCTATATAAATGTTTTCAGTTCTTTTATATATGCTTATGCATTACAAGTGTAACTCTAGAAAGCAATAACAATATCTGTATGCAAAACAATACCCTGGAATACGATAATCAATTTTATACATAAAAAAATTGAATTAAAAAATTGGAAGATTTTTTTCCCTGAAAGTTTGGGCCAAAAATGTGGGTGTGCATTGTATATGGGAGCAATTATACACAGCAAAATACGGTAACATCACAATTCTTTAAAAAAAAAAAACACCCCAAAGCTTTTTTATCCTACTAAATGAAATCTCACAGGGACTCCCTATGTAGTTACTGTCAAAAAGATAGTGTTCTTTGGGGAAAAAACAGGTTACAAAACAGTTGTTGAAAACTATTTTGAAAACTAGTTAATAAAATTAGTGTATACAAATACACCACACACAATGGGGCATATTTATATATATATTTCTGGAAGGATACATAACAAAGTATTAGAAGTGATTATTTCTAGGTGGTGAAATTACAGCTTTTTAAAAAAAAATTGTAATTTTTAAATAAAAGTTTTTGTAACTTATATGTACTGCTTATATAATAAAAATAATGGTGCTCCTATTTTTTTAAGAACAAAATGTCTGGGTTTAAATTGTTTTCAATTAAATCAAAAACAACAACAAAAACCCAAATAAACAACCTCTGCCAAAATCCAGGATTATAAATCTAGGCTAGGAAGCAACTTGGAATGGGCCAACTGTAAAGGACTGTGGTTTCAGGCTTTATATTAAAAATAGGAAAGTTGGTTGGACTTGAAACCACAGAAATCGTAGAAGAAAACATAGGCAGTAATATCTCTCACATTTCTGGTAGTAACATTTCTTTTCTGATATATCTCCTCGGGCAATGGAAACAAAAGAAAAAATAAACAAATGGGACTACATCAAACTAAAAAGTTTTTGTATAGCAAAGGAAACCATCAAGAAAATGAAAGAAAACCCCACTGAATGGGAGAATACACTTGCTAATACATCTGATAAGGGGCTGATTATCCAAAACTTATAAAAGAGCTTTAAAAAACCTCAAACAATACAATGAAAAAACAGGGAAAAAATAGGGAAGGAAAAATTTGGAGAAACAGGCTCTTTTCTTAAGAGGGCATACAGATGGCCAACAGACATATGAAAAGATGTTCAAAGTCACTAATCATCAGAGAAATGCAAATTAAAGCCACAATGAGCACCTCAAACCTGTCAGAATGCTATCATGAATAAGTCAACAAACAACAAGTGCTGGCTAGGGTGTGGAGAAAGGGGAACCCTCTGCACTGTTGGTGGGAATGCAGACTGGTACAGCCACTGTGGATAGCAGTAGAGAGTTACATTAATTAAAAAATTAAAAATGGTCTTGGCTGGTGTAGCTCAGTTGATTGAGCGTCGGTCTGCGAACCAAAGGGTTGCTGGTTCGATTCCCCAGTCAGGGCACATGCCTAGGTTGTGGGCCAGGTCCCCAGTAGGGGGTGTGCGAGAGGTAACCATGCACTGATGTTTCTCTCCCTCTTTCTCCCTACCTTCCCCTCTGTCTTAAAAAAAACAACAACAAAACAAAACCCTAAAGAAAAAAGAAATTAAAAATGAGACTGCCTTTTGACCCAGTGATTCCACTTCTGCGAATTTATCCAAAGAAACCTTAAACACTAATTCGAAAGAAGAAATGCACCCCTATGGTCATTGCAGTGTTACTTATAATAGCCAAGATTTGGAAACAACCCATATCTATCACTAGATGAGTAGATAAAACAGCTATAGTACATTTACACAATGGAATACTACTTGGCTGTAAAAAAGAAGAAAATTTTATTCTTTGTGACAGCATGGATGGACCTGGAGAACATTATGCTATGTGAGATAAGCCAATCAAAGAAAGACAAGTACCATATGATTTCACTCGTATGATGGAATCTAATGAACAAACTGAGCTAACAAGCAAAATAGAGACAGGTTCATAGAGAGCAGGTTGATGGTTCTGGGTGGGGTGGGTTGGAGGGTGAAGGGATGGTGCCAAGAAGCAAAAAAAAGGGGAAGAACTCATGGACACAGACAACAGTGTGGTAAACACAGAGGGGCATGAGCGAGGGGGGTGTTTGGCGGTGGAAGAGGGTATGCAGGGATAAATGGTTAATAGGAAAAATATAAAAAAATACTTGGGAAAAACAGGAAAGTTAGTTAAAACTAACTACAGAACTTGGGGAGAAAATTTTTATTATAAAGAGCTTTTATGTTCAAAGTCTCTGTTATAAATACTTCACTCAAAAGTCTGGAATTTCATTCACTGTATTATATTCACTGGACAGGGAGATTTAGAATTGGGATTAAATCCTATCACTGAGGCCTGGCTTGCACCCCTGCCCTTTTGACTCTGTCAATCTTCCAAGTTTCTCCCTAAAGATAAACAATGGAGCCATCTGGAACCATGTGGCAGCTGAGGAGAAACCATCTGAAACTAAGATAATGAATTCATGGGTCACTGCTAATACTAACTCCATTTGGTTAGATGTTAGGCCAAGTGCAGACAAGAAACAAAACTTTCATTTATGGAAGCTTTACCTGTTTATGGACAGTTTTCAAAACAGAAAACATATAAAGCAAATATCAAAAATTTAACTAAATTCCCAAACATTCCGTTTTAATCTAACCACAGACCACCTTTTGTTTCTTCCACATTGCGGAAGAATTTTCTTCACAACAATTATTGTTTTCTCCACATCCTTATTTTTGCAATATTTATTAACTAGAAGTCACATCACATTTTTATTTTTATTTATTTTTTATGCTCACCCAAGGACTTTTTTTTTTTATTGCTATTTAGAGAGAGAGGAAGGGAGAGAGAAAGCGAAACACCGATGCAAGAGACAAGAATCGACTGGTTGCCTCCTGTATGAGCCTGGACCAGGGACTGCAGGTGCCCAGACTGGGGACTGAACCCGCAACTTATGTATGTGCCCTGACCCGGAATCGAAACCACAACCTATTGGTTCAGGGGTGATGTTCCGACCAACTGAGCCACACTGGCCAGAGCTCATGTCAGATTTTTAGATTGCCCACTTGACCTGGAGTTCCTTTACAGATTTGTACACAAGAACAAGGTTTGTTCCTTCTTTCCTTTTGTGGTTATTCACTCTTGAGCTTGAGGAGTTAAGTCAGGTCACCTCCTGGTGTCTGCTCTGGTGCACAGCGCCTATACTTTCTGTCCATGTAGCACCTTAATCTAGTCATCACTAGGAACAGGTGACAGAGCCCTGGACTTATTAGTTACTTATTATTAGAACAAGGAAAGCCCTCTTTAAAACAGAACAAAGCATCTCTGTAGATAACCCAGTCCGCAGTAAGGGTATGAAAGGAAATTTGGGGAATCTAAGGTAACTTAAAAGTTCAGAAAATGCTTCTTGAAATTTCTCATCCAGTTGCCTAAGAGTCAATGAATTTATTATAGAGAAGAATGGTTTTCTTATATGAATTTTCATAGAACCAGAGGTTCCTCCTAATCCTCTATGAGTCACTAAGGAATTTGATACAACTTGAAACTTCTCATGGGCTCTAACATATAGTTCTCTACCCAGGAAGTGGGACTTTCTTTGGTGTTTAATGTAGAAGATTTATTGTATAGTTTATGGTGGAAACTACCTTCCAGAGCACTGTTTCAAAAGTTTGTTCCCTGACCTCTAGATTCTTAAAGGGTAGTATGTGAAAAGTGGTTCCCAAATCAATCTGGGAACTGGTGTTTATGGTTTTATTTATTGAGGGGTCCTCTCAGAGTCCTGAGCACTTACAGCCCTAACAGGATGGGGCAAGAGGAGCCAGGCTAGCAATATTTTTTAACTCATTTGACCAACTGGAACCTCTTCTCAAGGATCGCCTGTTAACAGTGTTAAAAGTAGAGGCCCCTGTTAGAGTAGAACTGTTTGGGAAATATGGTTTTAGAAAGTGCTTTTTATATCTTGTTCCCTGATCTTTTGGGGAGGATTACACAACAAATGAAAGTACTCAACTCAGTGTTTTTTAAAGAGTAAGGAGACAATTAGAATTCTGCTGAAACAAAGTGGAAACTTTCGGTCTCATTTCATTGAAGCATGGGGCTTTTAAGTGCTGATGTCAAGTGAAAAGCCAGGACAGTTCCAAAGCTACAAGATCTGAGGACCACTGAGGAAATGTCTACTACTTGGCATACCACGGATAGTTCATAAACATGTACTGAATAAATTAACAAATGTCCACAGCTTCTACTTTATCCAACTCTGGGGAGAAAATGTTATCAGTTAACCTTTAAACTGAAATACAAAACAGAAAGAAAAAAATGAATTCTAGAAAAGCCTCTCATTTGGGTCAAACTCCAAATGATGCTTAGTGAAGGCTGTGCAAATTAAAAGGTGCAAATGATCAGGATACTTTTCAAAGACTACATAAATCCTTAAAACCTAGCAGAGAACTGCAGGGGTGAAAAGCAGCATGAAGCTTTTTCAAAACTACCTGCTGTAGGCTAACTTCTGCACTCTAAAACCACTTTCTTCCATTGTAATTTTATAGGAATAGAAAAAAGAACTCTCAATTTCCATGCTAAGTCAAAGACTTGAAGGTAAGCAAATTTCTTATCTTTTTAGGCTTAAAACGAGAAGATATGCTTTCTTTTTTGAACTAATTATTTCTGCTGGCTCTGGAGGTGACTCCCCCAGTCCACGAGCCCCCTGCAGGTCTCCCCCTCCCCCTCTGGTCTTCCCAGTTGGCATGCAGAATCTCACCCTCTCGTACTCATCCTTGGCTCGGCTTAGCATCTCCAGGATGTCAATGGGCCTGTGGTCACTGCAGCCGTTGGCCTGGCTGGGACTCTGCTTATCCCAAGCAGCTTGCTGAGAGCGCCGTGTCTCCTCTTCTACCACCCTACATGAGGACAATCAGGTTTTAGAAAGACCTGTTTAGATGCAATCTGACCCAAGAATTCTTTTGGTGTTCATTTCCAAGCATACAGGGAAAATGTTACGATAACAAGTCCTCACAATGTAAAACACAGAGCCTTGGTTACCTCACCCTGGAATAAATGACTAACCAATTTACCATTTTATTCGCAGCACTGCCAATCAATATACTTCACTGTGAGAAGGACAAAAATACAGAATTTCATTCTAGAGTTGTTAGAAATACGTACATTAAAAAATCTACTAAATTATCTTTCTTTTTTGAAGTATCTCAAAGTCAGTCAAACTAACTGGTAAACTTGAAAATGGACAATGCCACCAAGATAAAAGAAGTCTGCATAGCTGAAGAACGCACTGTGGAAGTTTGGAATGAAAGACTCATTTCTTGAAAATAAAGGTCTTGGTGAATCTTCAAAAGGGAATGATAGCACTATAGGCAAACAAAAGGTTTCCCTCATTGCCTCCTTAAAAATCACTCAGGGGGTAACCGAGGTCAGGGTGATGACCTGTGGCAATGCTCTTTATTCTGACTGGTGCTGCTTAAGCTAATTCTGTACTTGAAAATACAAAAAGCAAGAAAAGGTGAGGGTTAAGAATGTCACTTACAAGGTTGGGGTCTCTAAATCTATCTGTGGGGTTTCATTTCTTAAGACTATTCCCCTCCCCCCACATATAGGTCTGAAACAACTAGAGCAAAATGTTAGAAACTGAAAGTGAGGCGGTGAGCACATGGCTTGTTTCTTGTATTTTCCTTCAAGCTTGGAATAAGTTTTAATAAGGCAACTAGTCTTTTTTTTTATTATTAAGATTTATTCAAGTTTCAGTTCCAATTGCAATGAATAGGCCCACCTGCCACAGAACATTATTGGCACAGTTACAAGTTGATCGTTGTATTAACTGAGAATTTTTCAGACAGTGACAATGACAGGCAACAAAACAATTCAGTAGTAGTCCCAGGCTGGTGTAGCTCAGTGGATTGAGCATTGGCCTGTGAACCAAAGGGTTGCTGGGTTGATTCCTCAGTTCGGGCACATGCCTGGGTTGCGGGCCAGGTCCCCAGTGGGGGGCACACGAGAGACAGTCACACATTAATGTTTCTCTTCTCTTTCTCCCTCCCTTCCCCTCTAAGATCTTCAAAACACACACACACACACACACACACACACACACATCAGTAGTACAGGTTTTTGTTGTTATTGTTTTGTTTTTATGGAATAAGAGGAACAGGACAAGAATAGGCTGTTGGTGTCACTCAATTTGCTACTTTAAAATAGTCCACCCAGGAACTCCCAGTGTGTGTGAGATGTTTCTTTTATTTGAAAACACTGGGTTATACAATATTAAACAGATGGTTTTTTTAAACAGCAAAATCATTCTGAGTTTTTAAATATACTAAAATGTATTATGATTCTCTAAGAAGGGTGTGCTTATATATTTTCCCAAATTTATTTGACCATAGAATCTTCTCCTGAAGCAGGATTCCTATTTGGAAAATGCTGCTTTAAGGTAATGACATCATTTTTCTATTTAGATTCTTATAACTTTTAATAGGATTATTATTTCTAAAACAAAGGTAGAGTCATGGACTTCATGGTAAGACTGAAAGAAGACTGGCATGTGATGTGAGGGTCAGACCATTTAGAATATTGTTTCTTTTATGTCCACATTGGTAATCTTCTCTTGGGAAATACTGTATTGTTGTAACTGTGAGGTTTGTAGCAAAGGATAAAAAGACTGGAGAGATATACACTGGTTATTTTTTGATGGTGAATTATAATTCCACATTTTTTTGTGCTTTTCTTCACTTTCCATAATTAATAGGTAATTCTTTAATATTAAGAAAAAAAGACTATTTAAAATGACTTATTTAATATACTCAATTGTAGACCACACCAGCCCGAAATCTACGCTTCATCAAGGACTCGGGTACACAGTCTGCTTCTACCAACCTCCTATCATGCTGCCTGGTTCGCCTATGCTTGCGTTCGCCTCTCCGCTGGCCTGGCCTGGATCTGTGCTTTTGATTCAAAAGAAGACATTTCTAACAACTCTCTGTTCACCCGTGGAACAGGCCACCTTACAAAGCTTACCACTGCTGAAAGCAGAAGCTGTTGGGTGGTGTGGACGGGACCCTCACGTGAATGAGGCTTGGACTCTCAGACCTCTTCCCATTCAAACTCTGTGAAGACCCTGCTTTTTTCCCTTCCTGTCAGATCACCAAATATGCCCCTAAGACTATCTGTAAAGATTAGGAACAAAACTCACTTTCATGAATTTTCCGAATTTTATAGTCTATGCAGGCAAACACTGAAACAAGTTTTATTGTTAAACACTTTCTGGCAGATGGGATTTCCTCTTTAGGAGAGTCAACATTTTATCAAGATTAATGGATTTTCAACTTTGCAATGACCAAGGAGAATTTCCAAATTTATATACATAACAGGTTTAGAAATTTGCTTGCTCTCCAAAACCTCTTCTCAGTTTTTATAAACAGCTTTTGGAATAAATAAATTTACTTCAAGAATTTTTATTATATTGCAGATGTCAAAACAGTGACAGGAAGGCCTAAAGTTAACAGAATGGGCATTGACAGACACATTTATTCAGACACATAATATGCCAAAAAGAATTTTACCTGTATTCTTCTGGTTAGCAGACGTGACATTTAAAAATATGTAGCAAACAGAGGCTGTACACAGGCACAGTTAGAGCGAAGAAAGATAAAGTAGCCTTTTTTATCTTTGGTGTCCAGAACACCATTTATCACAAAGTTAATGTTAACATATAAGGTGTTGTCTTCAGTCATAAATAGGCCAGGCTCTTGAAAACTATCAACAGTTTCACGAGGGTATTCTCTAATCACTTTCAATACCTCTCCAGTTTAAGTAAAACAAGCCGAAAGCTTAAGTAAATGTCTCTCTTTTGGGCCTTTCTAGTGAAAGAATCCTGATTGCTCTTTTCCCTCTCTGCTTTCTGTTTCTACTTCCTCATCCTATTCTGGGGTTCAATATGATATTTTCAGGCCTTTGGTCTTCAGTTTCATTTACCATCTGAAGTTTTACATTAGGGGTACCACTTGCCCTGATAGAGGAAAAAAGGCTCAGAATGGTTTCTTGTGAATAGCTGTTAAAACTAAAGAAGCCAGATTCTCTTAGGTCACAAAAGCTCTCAATCTGCAGGAGAAAGTGTATATACAGTTGACTCTTGAACAATGTGTTTATAGCTTTTGACTCCTCCAAAAGCTTAACTACTAATAACCTAGTGTTGCCTGGAAGTCCTATAGATAACATAAATAGTTAATTAACATATTTTCTGTTGTAAGCTAGAGAAAAAGAAATTAAGAAAATTGCAAGGAAGAGGAAATACATTTATACTACTGTATGTATTTACTGAAAAAAAAAATCCATGTATAACTGGACCCATGGAGTTCAAACCTGTGTTGTTCAAGGGTCAACTGTAATATATTCCAAAGTTTAGAAGTTCAAAAAATACCCTGGATTTCAGGGTAACCAAGAATCAACAAATCTGCGTCTTCTATGTAAACAGAAGTTGCCTTTCCTGTTACTTTCAAAACTACAAAAATGTAGTCATCAAATAAATGGCTTTGTAAAATCATTTTTATCTTTTTTAGAGAAAAGATGCTCTAAAAAGAAAGTGTGGTTTAGAGAGCCAACACATTTTCAAATATGAGTGACACTGGTTCACATGGGACAATCCTCAAGGGTGCACACAGCAATAAACACGGCCTGCTCTGTGAGCTGCAGCCAGAGCAGGCAAGGCAGGCGGCTGATTAACTCCCGATCAGGACATGTCAGTAGTCTGGGATTAAAGCCTTAGCCATGAGTGTTTCTTTTAAAGTGCAAACATAACCAGAACTGAGGGTTTGGGGGTTATTTATTTATAAAAATTAGTTTTAAAATAAGATTCTTTTAAACAACTAAGATTGCTTTCTTCCAAACACGTAGATAAAAATCCTACAGGAGAGAAAAGGGGATCTTGATTTGACAGAGGGAAAAGAGATGTCAACATTTCTGAGAAGATTTAGGCAAAAACTGAATAGGAAACATAACTGCACCACAATTAAGTGTGCCCATTGGAGCATTCTGCCCAGAGCTCTGCAGCTCCTCAGGCCCCTCTAGAACCACAGTGTCCTGGGCACCTAGAATCCAGACCCACAGTACCAGTGATCCGGATGAGCCATGAGGGATGGCTTTTGCTGGTTAGCTGGAGAAGGGACAATGAACCACCGTTTAGAACAATAACTCAATGAAAATTATTTTCCAAATTCCAAGAATGTGACTTACAAAAAAGTCTTTTGGAACACAATCTATTAATGGATTGGCAACTGTTAAACCTAGAATCTGTGTCAAAGATAAGTTCACTTAAAGAGGTAAACATGGATGTATGTGGGAGTTCTCCATCAGCTATTGAACACGGTACCACCTGGTACGGAGAAAATCTGGAGAGAACCTAAGTCGGATACGGTGGTTAGACTGTGAATTGCACGTGACACCATCTGAATGGAAGCAGTACGATGGCACAAACCACATGTTTAACAGTAAGATTTTGGTTAAATTACAACCTATTCGCAGGACTGGATACAATACAGTCATCTGAACACTAGAGAGGGCTATTTAATGCTCTGGAAAAATGCTGTTGTCATGAAAAGTAGGATGTACATACAGTAAGCTATTTTGTAAGAAACAATCAACTACATCAACATAAAGTACACATGAAGAAAAAGACTGGAAGGAAACAGACTAACATGCTAATACACACTGGGTGTAGTAGTAGGATTATAAATAATTTTAGATTTCTTTAGACTTTTCTGCCTTTTCCAAATTTTTGACAATAGACAGGAAATTGGGAGGGAAATAAGTTAGTACACTCCAGTAACAAAGTAAAGTAGGGAGAAATATAATTTTTCATCTCTCATATACCATTAATTAAATAAATCTATGGAGTGATATAAATACTTACTTGGCCATGAGTCTGGCTATGCGGTGACAGTCATTCTTGTCATAAAACCAGATACTGTATATTGACACTTGAAAAACAAAGAGAAAAAAATAAGGGGAAATGAGGTTTCAACATACATGGAAGTGATATAGTATCACCATGGGATGCCACAGAGTTTATCACCAGACTCTCAAATTGTTAAAGGTTCCTCTAAAGGAAAAAATGCTTTTCCCCAAAAATGTTAAAAAAGGTCTTAATTACTGAAAACCAGTTTACCTGCTATCAAATACTAGAACCTTTGTCTCTTGAAACTTAAAATACAGAATATTATGTCATAGTAAAAACAAGGCTTTAAAACAAACAGAAGCTCCAGATCCACCCTATGATCAACTCTGTCCCTCACATGTCCTTTCCTGTCTTTTTTTCCTTTATCCCCGATATGGTGATCAGCACCAGAAAGCCCACAAAAGAATACCTGGTGAACAGGTCAATGAACTTTATTAAAGATGACAATACATAAAAATACTGTATATACTTTTTGGATATTGCAGACTAGAAATGCTGAATATATATGTCAAAATAAACATATGGGTGGGCATGGTTCATCACTGCCACGTGTGCCCACAGTGACACAGCTTGTCCCAGGCTGCACCTCCTTTCTTATTTCCAACCAGTTCCTGGCTCAGGAAGGGCAGGTATCATTACGCTTTCTTTAAAAAAAAAAAAAAAGAACTTTTCATTTTGAAATAATTGTAGCTTCACATGAACTGTAACAAAGTAAGCTGAGATCCTGTGTGCCTTTTGTTTCCTCCAATTGTAACATTTCGTAAAACTGTATTATAGTATCACAGCCAGGCTATCGATACTGATACAGTCAAAATACAGAACATTTCTATGGTCACAAAGATCCCCTGTGCCCTTTTATAGTCATACCCACCTCTCATGGTGCCCCCCATCCCATCTCTGACCTGCTATATAAATGGAATCATATAGTATACAAATGATACTGACTTACCTGACTCAACAAAATTCTCTCACTATTCATCCCAGCCATTGCTTACATCAATAGTTCATTCCCCACACACTCCTTGTTTTTGTCGAGGAGTATTTCATGGTACAAATGTACAAGTTTGTTTAACCATTTATCTACTGAAGGACATCTGGAGTGTTTCGTTTTTGGATATTATGAATTGAGCTGCTATGAAACATTTGTGTACAGGTTTTTGCGTTAAACTAAGTTTTCGTTTCTTTGGGTTAAATGCCCAAAACTACAGTTACTGAGCCACAGTAGTTGCATGTTTAGTTTAATAAGAAACTGTTAAAGCTATTTTCCAGAGTGGTTGTGCTATTTTATACTCCCACTAGCAATGTGTGAGCAATCTAGTTTGCATTCTTATCAGTACTTATTGTTCTTAATATTTTAAATTTATATGCATTCTGATAGGTATACAGTGTAGTATCTCTTTTTTTTTCTTTGGCAGTTTGACAACTGTTTGACAATCTGGAGTTAGTTCTCATTCACAATAAATGTTCAGATTTTTGAAAAGTGGAGAAAGGTAACCAACATAGAGAGCTTATTTCGACAATCTTCATCCTCATTATGTTTTCCGAACAACGGCACCTGCATATGGTATGGGACATTCCTTATTCCTTTGGCCCAGACAGCTTTGTTGAGCCTGGTGTCAATGTGCACACCTGGAGTTCCCATCTCCTTCATAGCAAATTTCCGGATATCTCTGCGTGCCCAAGGGGCACGCTTCTTGAAACCCACTCGATGGGCATGCTTGCAATGTTGATGGTGTATTCTCTGATCACTACCTCCCTGACAGCAGAATAGTCCTTGTTCTTCTTGCTACCTGCCTTCGCGGGAGCCTTCTGCTGGGCCCAGGTTGGAAAGAATGTCATTATGGGTTTTTTCTTTTAATTTTTTTATTTATTGATTTTAGAAAGAGAGGAAGGGAGGGAGATTGAGAGTGACATCGATTTGTTGTTCCACTTATTTATGTATTCACTGGTGGTTTCTTGCATGTGCCCTGACTACAGATGGAATCCACAACCTTGCATATTGGGATGATGCTCTAAGCTACCCAATGAGGACCAAGTCACTGTGATTTTAATTTACATTTCTCTAATAGTTAGTGATACTGACATCTTTTTATGTGCTTCTCTGTTGTCTGTATACCCTCTTTAGTCAAATGTCTGCTCATGTCTTTTGCCCCTTCTAATTGAAGTTTTGTTTTTTTACTGTTGAGTTTTGAGTTCTTTATATAGAGTCCAGCAAAAATAACATACCTTTTTAATCGCAAAATCTTGTATTACAAAATCATAAGCATGTAATTCTGTAACATAATATCACACTCAAGCACATCATAAGACATCTTAGGTGAAATGTTCAAATTAAAACTATAACTTATTACACCCATATTATTACCCTACCAACCACACTCAAGCAGGACTTACTTCTGCTGGGCTCTGTATATTCAGGACACTAGTCCTTTCTCAGGTATGTGATTTTAAAGTATTTTCTCTGTCTGTAGCTTATCTTTTCATCCTCTTAATAAGGTCCTTCCAAAGCAAAAAGTTTTTAATGTTGACAAGGTCCCAATTTATCAATTTTTCCTTTTATGAATCATGCTTTAGGTGTCAAATCTAAGAACTCTTCCCTGAGCCCTAGTTCTAGAATCTTCTATGTTTTTTCTTAAAAGTTTTATATATTTACATTTAAATTGGTGATCCACCTTGAGTTAATTTTCATATAGAAAAATGCAAGTAAAGGTTCTTTGTTTTTTTCTTCTTTTTGGTCTAATGATTCCAATATTATTTGTTGAAAATTCTCTCCTCCGTTGAGTGATCTTTTGAACCCGTCAAATATTAGCTGGGCATATCTGTGTGGGTGTATTTCTGGATTATTTATCCTGTCCCACTTGTTTATTTGTTCACCTCTCTACCAATACCCCTCTGTGTTGATTACCACAAGTACAGAATAGGGCTTCATATTGGGTTGAATAATTCCTTCCTCACTATGCTTGTTTTTCAAGATTACTTTAGCTTACAGGGAGAACCCAAGTCGGTTCTTAGGTTCTATTCTGTGCCTTTCTATTTAAATTTTAGAATAAGTTTGTCTATGCCTATAAAAAAACTTGCTGGGATTTTGATAGGAAGTGCTTTAAACCTATAGGTCAATTTGGGAAGAGTTGACATCTTTACCCTGTTGAGTCCTTTAATACATGAGGAATATGGTACACATCTCCATTTATCGAGGTCTTCTTCCATCAATATTATTTTTTTAATTCTCACCCGAGGATACGTTTTTATTGATTTTAGAGAAAGAGGAAGAGAAAGAGAAAAAGACTGATATAAGAGAGAAACATCAACTGGCTGCCTCCCTATACGCATTCCAACCGGGGATCAAACTTACAAGCTTTGGTGTACAGGATGCTCCAACCAAGTGAGCCACCTGGCCAGGGCTCATCAGTATTTTATAATTTAAGTTTTTACCCAAGTATTTAATTTTCTTTGTAGAGATTACAAATGGTACTGTTTTTAATTTGGGTTTCCACAAGTTCATTATGTGCGGAAATGTGACTGTTTTTTGTGTGTGTTGATCTCCTATCCTCAGACCTTACTAAACTCACTTAGTAGTTCGAGGAGTTTGTACAAAGACAATCGGGTCATCTGTGAAAGGAACACTTTTATTTCTCCTTCCCCAATCTATAGGCCTTCTATTTTTCTTTCTTGTCTTACTGCAGTGGCTAGAACTTCCAGTGCTGTGTTGAATAGCAGTGATGGCACTGGACGTCCTTGCTTTGTTCTCGATTTTAGAGGGAAAACTGTTAGCCTTTCACTATAAATATGATGTTTTTTGTAGATGCTCTTCCTTAAGATGAGATAGTTCACTTCTATTTGTAACTTGAAACTTTTATTCATGAATGAACATTAAATTTTGTTAAATTATTTTTTTGTGTGTTAAAAAACACAACATGCCTTGGCCAGTGTGGCTCAGCTGCTTAAAGCACTGTCCCACAGGTCAAAAGTTTGAGGGTTTGATTCCTGGTCAGGGCACATGTCCAGATTGTGGGTTCAATCCCTGGTCAGGTCATGTATGAGAAGGCAACCAATTGATGTCTCTTTCTCACACTGATGTTTTCCCCTCTCTCTCTTGAAAGCAATGGGAAAAAAAAAATGTTTTCAGGTGGGATTAAAAACAACACCAACAACAAACAAATAAAATCCCCACCCCCAATATGATCGCACGGTATTTTTTCTGTCTCCTCTTTAGCCTGTCAATACTGTGGACTACACTGATTGATTTTCAATACTGAACAAGCTTTGCATATCTGGAGTAAAGCCCATCTAGACAGTTTTAATATTTCTTTTCTACTTATTGTTGGATTTGCTAATATTTGGTTGAAGATTTAAAAAAATCTAATTTCATGAGAGATGATATGTAGCTTTTTTTTTTTTTGGTATGGTCTTTGTCTCGTTTGGGTATCAAGGTAAGAGCAATCTTTTAATAATCAGTTGAGGAATGTTTTCTGTTTCCTGGAAGGAACTGTTAAATTAGTGTAATTCTCCTTTGAATTCTCCATTAAAGTCTTCTGGGCTTGGAGATTTCTATTTCACGAGCTTTTAAATTATGAATTCAGCCCTGACTGGTGTGGGTTGGATGTCGTCCTGCAAACCAAAAAGTTGTCGGTTTGATTCCCAGTCAGCGGGGCACATGCTTGGGTTGCGGGCCCAGTCCCCAGTAGGGAGCGCGAAGGGCAACCACACACTGATGTTTCTCTCCCTCTCTTCCTCCTTCCCTTCCCCTCTGTCTAAAAATAAATTAATAAAAAAAAATAAATATAGTTTTGACAGCCCAAAAGAAGAGCATAGAAGCAGCCTTGTTACAGAGGAGATAAATTATTAAGTATTGTCTACTGCAGGGTCTTAGCTATGTTCTTAACAGCTAACAACTGCTCCGACACAGAGTAGGTCTGATTGGGCTTTGAAAAGATTCCATATACGGCAATTGTACACACCTACCTTTCTTTAAATACGCTCTTCCAACCTGGGCTTTCGAACATCCAAAACACCAAAGTCCTAATACAAATGACTCCAGTTTTTCTCTAATGCACACCATACAACTTACAGTGATGAGAAAATATTTATGATATACAATACACCAGGCTCAGAGAGGCACGCACTTTTTTTTTTGCTAAACAGGGGCACTGAACCATGTTTTCACAGGGGACTGTGAAAATCTTAGGAAAAAATTCCATATTGATAATCAAAGTAAATCTACCAGAGCTATCAACTTCTTATGACAAATCTTCACCTAGGTCCCCTCTTTTCTTTTGAAAAAATACTCTGATTTAGAAATAAGACACATGCCTTCTGCTCTTGTACATTATCAAGTAAACTGCCAAAAAGAGCCAAATGCTTTCAAAGGCATGTTTGCAGAAGAAATAAAGATAAGGAAGCCATAATGATAGCTTAATGGGTAAAGGATAAGAGTCACACTCGATTCTGCCAAAAGCAGACCTGTAGAGGTTCAGACACGCATCCAAGAATCAGCTGTCTGCCAACATATCAAATGCTCAGTGCATACAACTGGTTAAGAAGGCCCAAAAACCTGCCACTAAGCCTGTCACTGTCACTAGTGACGAAAGACAGACAAGTTCGCCAGATAGCTAAAACTGTGGAGGACACTGTCTCCAAACCAAAGCTAAGTATTCTTTCCTCAAGAGAACTTAACAATAAGGCCTAATATATCCTGTCAACAATTCATTTGCTAAAACAACCGGAAATAATTTTCCTTGATTAACTATACCACAGAGGATTTAGGGATTTGGCAATACAGTCCTGCTTTGCTATGGCAAATAATGATGGGATCCTGTATGATAAATAGCTTTTCTCAAGATGAAAGCACACTATTGGACACCCACCATATGTTGTGGCTGTTAACAGCTGTCCCCAGTAAGTCATGCTGTAGAGGCAACTCACTGAAGAGTTAGGAAGTATGACAGGGTATTTAATTACCTTCAGTTTGTACTTCCATGAAAAATATGAAGATGCAGAAAAGAATGAACAAAATCAAATGTTTCCTTTTCTTTTCAAATGATAGCCTTTTTCTTTTGAAAGTATGAAAAATAAGACTGACAAAGATTAAAGGTATCTGGATTATTTAATACTGAGAAATTTTAAAAAGCTGAGGAGCAAGAGTTTTCCATTTCCCTAGAGAGCCTGTCTGAAGATCCAACAGCTTATTATGACTTGATGTAATACTTCACTCTGCTTCTCATCTGGAGTGGTATATGGCATACATAAAGTCAAAGAATCCAAATAATATGATATGGAAGCTTTATAAAAATCCCTTGAGACTTCTAAAGATCTTGTGAAATGTCACAAAAAACATAGCTGGAAATCACTCTCATGAACATGTTGTCTTTTTGACTCATTTACTGTTTAGATTTGACCTACTTTCTAAAAGGATTTGAGAAAGCTGGAGATTTTCTCAGCATGGTACAAAGCAGAAAAGGAGGGTTGGTAAAAGCTTTTTGGCACTGGTGTTCAGAGTAACAAAATTTCTAACAATGATACTGACAAAGATCCCCTACACTGGGAAACAAAAACAAGGAAATCGGCTCTGAACACAGCCAAAAACATTTACCCTAGACATAGGAAGACCCTTCTGATTATAAAAATAAGACTGGAACAGATTACATAGTCTGCCCTAGCAAATACGAAAGCAAATGCTTCTGCCTTGAGAAATCATTTAAGACAAGAATAAACCTGGTGGCTCCACATGAACATCAAACAGCTGGGAAAGAGAGAAGGCTCTGAGGTGGGAGTGAGAACACACACACACACACACACACGCAGGTGAGCAAATGTGTGTATTTATAAGAAAGGCTGGTAGATATGCTTCAATTACCTTAGCAGCTTACTCCTTTTGGCCAAAACAACACACATCTTAAAACACCATTGAAACTAACATGGTAGAGATGGAGCCCACTTAAAAAATTTTGTATCATAAGTATTTGTTTATTGAATATTAAAAGACTTGGGCCAAGTTATTTATTTATTTATAAACTATTTTATTTATTTATTTTTAGAAAAAGGGGAAGGGAGAGAGAAAAAGAGGGAGAGAAACACGGATCAGTTGCGCCTCCCCCCCACCCAACTGCAGACCTGGCCTGCAACTCATGTGTGTGCCCTAATGGGAATTGAACCAGCGACCTTTTGGCTTGTGGGAGGATGCCCAACCCACTGAACCACACCAGTCAGGGCTCGGTCAGGTAATTTCAAAATGCTATTTTGCAAGCTCTTTGGTTTATTATTTTAAAATTTGGTTCCCCTCTCTAAATTAAATCAAACCTGAAAACATTTACCAGCAATGTTGCTTCCACCGTCCCTGTAACATAATTATCTCAGCATAGGATCCAGACACATAAAATGACCCTTGAACTTTTTTAGGAACTAAGAAAATAAACCTAAGACTATCACAACTAATCATTTTTATTTATAAATTTTATTCTTAAATGATAGACAAGCCCAAATAAAACAGTGAGTCACATGAGGGTTTTATCTCTGCTGTTAGGATTTACTGCCATTATTGCCACACAGTACTCGCCACTCCCTACGTATGGACAGCGTCCCCTCAGTTTGTCCACTGCAAGTGATGCGCGTGTGCCAAAATGTTGGAGACGTCCAACTCCCACTGGTGGTCTATTCACCCTGGTGTCCCACACAAGTACGATCATTTTTATGTATCATAAGGGACAACAAAGGGTGAGAAGCATGGCCCTTGCCCTCCATGAAGCTGAATTCCTATTTCCTGGGCTTCCAAAAATCTACACTTAGGAATTTTGGAAAGTAGGTAAGGCAGGTAGTGCTGTAAGTAAAGAATTTCTTTTCTCTCCTTCCCCTAACTTTTCTCCTAGATATTTTTGTCTATTTACTAGGAGATCATCCAAATCATGGTCGTAAGGCAAATGCCCACAGGGTTTTAAGAAACCTCAGGAGGTGGGATCCACGAGGGCGTGGTGAGCAGCCCTTCCTGGAGCTTTGGCTTTCAGTGTTTTCCAGGAGTGCAGGTGCTGTGTGACCGCACATGCCATTCTGTCACAAGAAGGAAAGGTAGAAATCCAGGTGTATGGGGGTGTATATGTGTGTAAAATATCCTAATTTTTAAAGACTGGTGGCAAATGCTTATCCTATGTCTTCCTTTTAATAAAAAGAAAAAGCTGAACGTGCCTGGAAACAGAAGCTGTAACTCAGACCTGCCTGGATCCTCCAGTGTGCTGAGCCTCAAGTGCTCAGCCTGGAGGTTCACTCTGTCAACTTCAGAGTGGCTTCCAATCTTCTTGGACTGGCGGTTACTGTTTCAATATTCAGCTCCACAATGGACTTCACTATGTGAACGGAGGTGAAAACCTATACACACACATATTAAGAACACATTTCTGCCATTTAACAAGTAATTGTTGCTTTTCTTTGTGAGTTCTCATAACATAAAATATTAGAGATAAATGGTGCAGCACGGTTAACTCCTAAAATCTTTACGATTTAGGTAACACCACAATTTAAAAAGAAGATAAAGTTGCTTTATATGTGACAACACTACCTTAGTCGGGGAAAGCCAGTAATTAGCAAGGCATAATGAAAACAATCTCCTTTGGAAATTCTAAAATGTTCATGGACTCACAAAGTTAACAAAAGGCACCTGGTGGAGGCTCTACTAAGCAGCAGCCCACAGCAGATACAAAGCAATGCAGGTTTCTGAAATGTCTGAGCTAACGGTGTCAGCAGGTCAGCCTTGGAGTCTAAGTCACTTTATGTTTTCACGGTGCTTTTACCTCTTCAATCTACAAATGTGGCAACAGCAAGGCTCTTTCCTTATCTTGGTGCAGAAGACCAGACTAATGCAGTTGCCACAGATCCTTTCTCCTTCTCTGATTACAGAATCATACCCACCACAGCAGTGCTGCTGCTGATGGGGGAAAACTAACTGCCTTTCCTGAGGCTAAGTAAGAAGCACTGTGCTGAATTCGAAGATCACAAAGAACGAACTGTGAAACTTTTAAAATTGTTTATAAATTCCTCTTTCAGTTTGGAGGTAGAACTCACATTTTTTGACTTGACAAATTATAAACTTCTCCTGCAAGTAAATTTCCTGCACTGTGCTTTAAGTCTGAAGATTCGCGCCAAGTGCCAACAGCCACCTACCATCTCCACTGTTCTGAGTCTTGCCCTTGAACTGAGAAAGGACAAGCAGAGAAAAAAAAGGGTACACACTACAGTATTTCTTTTGCTAAAACTTTCCATTTGGCAGCTGCATTTTCAACACTATGGAAATGAATCTCCCTGCTTTTTCTAGTGATCTAATTTTAATTAAAAATGCTCTGTATCAGGAGACTGATGCCCGATACAAAGGAAAAGTTGTAAGTGAAGCGGAAACGAAGGGGCACTTCTCACAGGCTTTTGGAGGTAAGTTCTTAAAAATATTAAAAAGCAGTAATATTTTTAATTGTTCTTGTTATGGCATTTTTTTGTTGTTGTTAAGCAGGTTATGAAGCAACATACTTTGTTCATTTTCCTGAAAGTACTTCTGGATTATAGAAAACATTTTAAAATATGAAAAGTGGCATTCGGTGGGCAATCCATGCCTTAAGATGTAGGGTGGAGAAAACAAAGAGTTGTCCTTATCTCTCTGGTGGATCAGGTTTTGACTATTACTAGCCTAATCATTCAAACTTACAACAGAAAATTCTCAAATCACAGGTCTTAATTAATTTTTACCATTAACTAACCAAGTTGTTTTAGGAATAAGCATAGCATTCAGGTTAATACAGTAGCATATTTCATTAAGAATGCTGACCTTCATCAGAAAGGCAGAGTTCTGACACTAAAAGTTCTAACCAATTTTGACTTCTGCTTATAATTTTCTAAAAAAAAAAAATACAATAGAACCTAAGGGTAAATAAAATTTTTTAAAAGTACCCAACAGTTTTAATTAAAATGGTATATAGCACTTGGTAAAATGACAGATATTCAATAAATATCACTGAATTAAAGTGTGTGTCTGAATAAAATAATCACCTTGTTTGTTTAAAAGCAAAGTAAAAGACAATACTGAAATAGTTTTGCAAAAGAAAATCATTAAGTGCCAGAATTAATTTTGCAGAGCTTAGTGGTACCACAAACCTTTACCTTAATATTTTAAATTAATCAGGTTTATTGTAAACAGTTTAGTTGTAACGGAAAAACCGGTTTTGCTTGCTTTTATGTTTCTTTTAATTCAAACACCAATTTTGGATTTAAAAAAATTGCTCAGAACCCACCTTCCAAATTATTCTTGGGGCATTTCATAATTAAGCTTTAAGTATATATTACATACACACAGATTCTAGTTTACCACTTTCATTCTGAGAGGTTCCTACAGGAGTGGAAATCGAAGGACCCCTTGACACTGGTCTTGGGGAAAAGCACCTTCTCAGAAACATACTTAGTGAGGTATGTTGCTTACGGCAGGTGGTTGCCAAATGCCTACTGAAGGACAGTGAATAAGAGAAATATGATTTCTTCACTGCAGAAAAGTGGTCTGTGGTGATAAGTATCCTATGATAAGGTCAGAAATGTATAGATCCTGTATCTGCTTTTTTGGATGCTGGTCTCTACACGGAGAACTGTCCTAGAACCATTTACTGCATGAATATTCCTCTGAGCATTTTCTCTAGATATGATGGAAGAGATTTTAAAGTACTTACCCAATTATTTATTGTTCGTGAGTCCGTTCAGTTCTGTTTATTCCTAAGTTTTGTTACACAGTTTCCCCCAGGAAATTGTCGATATAATCTAAGTTTTAACCTTCCAGGAAAAAAGTTCCTCATAGTGGTTTCTGGTTTTTTAAAAAAATGTGTGTTCTCTACCTTTAGTTGTCATTCACACACACACACACACACACACACACACACACACACTCTAATATTGCTCAGTATGCCTCCTCTCACTCTTTTTATCGTCGTTGGATCAATCATATTATAGGGGAGAGTGTTTTTGAAAATTATGTAATTTGCTCTATTGTTCCACTGCAATTTCTACTTTCTCCAATTAATTTCTACTCATCTATATTTTTCTTCAACTTAACTTAGATTTCTAACTCCTTGGTCTAGGCAGCCTAAATGTAGTAATTATTATAAAACTCGAATATGTACTTGGAAAAAAAATGCAAATTCTCGAATTACTGGAAGCAAGGTTCTTCATGTGCCCATTAGATCAAGCTTAACTGTATCATTTAAATATACCATAATCTTACTGAGTTGTCTACTTTACCTGTCAGTTACTAAGGTGGCCTGTTAAATCTGTAATTATAGATTTCTAACATTCCATATACATTTCTGACATATACTAGATACATACTACTTTGGAACTTTTCTATCTTCTAGGTAATTTGTTCCTTTTGTCATTATGTGGTAAATTTTATCCAGATGTTTCTACCTTAGAATCTATCATGTCTGATTAACACAGCTATATCAGCCTTGTTTGACTGGTTAATAGTTGCCTGATAGATCTCATTTTATCCCTTAACTTTCAACCTTTCCAGGTTTTTGAGTTTTAAGATTTTTTTAAAAGAGTATGTTTATTAATTTTAGAGACAGAAAAAGGGGGGGAGAGAGAGAGACACTGATGTGAGAGAAAAACATCTATCGGGTGCCTCTCATACACACCCGACCAGGGATCAAGCCCACAACCTAGGCATGTGCCCTGCCCGGAAATGGAGCCACAACCCTTTGGGGTATGGAATGGTACTCCAACCAACTGAGCCACCTGGCCAGGGCAAGTTTTAAGATTTTTGACAGCAGTATAATGGGCAAATTCTGTATCTTTATCCAATCTCAGAATCTGTCTTTTAACTGGTGAGTTTAGTTCACTTAATGTTTGTTCTAATTGCTGATTTATTTATTTCTGCCACTTTGTTTTGGGCTTTCTACTTCCCATGGTTTCTATTTACTTTGTTCTAATTCTGGTTTCTACTGGTTTAAGACATCCTATTTTTATTATGCAATGGTTACCCTGAATCTTTTGAAAGTCTATGATTAATCAATTTATCTCTAAAATTTGTCTTGGGATAGGTCTGAACAGCTTTTATGTTATTGCTGCCTAGTATTTTTGCTTCTCCTTTTTAATATCTCTACTCAAACTAGTCATTTTACATAGTTACTGCTTATTTTATCTCATTTTCTCTGTTTATTATTATTTCTTAAATTTCATTTCCTATTTCTGTGCTCAATTTTCTTACTTTTCAACTATAGCCTTTAGAAATGCACCATTAAGTTTAAATTAAATACAATTAAAAATTCAGTTTCACTAGGCACATTTCAAATACACAACAGCAATATGTGGCACTACTGTGCCGGTTAGTGCTGCTAGAGATAGTTGTGTTTTTGTTGGAAAAAAGTCTTTCTTTCATCCTCTTGGATTACTAAATTGTTGTTTTTTCCCTTAGTAGTCTGAAAATATTATTCCTTTGTCTTCGAAACTCAGTAGCTGCAACTGAACATGCTATCTAGTTGCTATTTGTAAATAATCGATCTCAGGCAGTCTTTGGTTGCTGCTGTCTCTTTGCCTTTGATGATTTATCATGTGTTTAGGTTTATATTTATTTCTATTTATTATGCTTGGGGACTTATTGTACTGCCTACACCTGAGGTTTATGTTTTTCACGGATTCTGGAAAATTCTCAAACTCTTCAAACATTCTCTCTCTCTAAATTTTATCATCCTGCCCTGGTTGGTGTGGCTCAGTGGATTGAGTGCCAACCTGTGAACCTAAGGGCTGCTGGTATGATTCCCGGTCAGGGCGCATGCCTAGGTTGCGGGCTGGTTCCCGGGTTGGGGGCGTGCAAGGCAACTGATGGCGCATCAGTGTTTTTTTGCCCCCCTTTCTCCCTCCCTTCCCCTCTCTCTAAAAATAAATAAAAATCTTTAAATTTTATCATTCTGAAATTCTCCTCTGTCATGTTAGACTTTCTAATTCTATTCTCTCTGTCATACTTTCCATTTCTTTCTCATTCTGGGAGGCATTCTGGATACTTTCCTCAGATGTCTGCTCCAGTTTCCCAAAATCCTTTCCAATTGGTGAGTCCAGGTAAAGAATTTATTTCAATAATTAAAAATGTAATTTCTGTAAGTTCTACTTGGTTGTTTTTATATCTGTCATTTTATTTTATAATCTACACCTGACATTTATACCCATTAAAGTCTCTATGTGATGATTTCACTAAGTAAAGTTCTTGGGAAGGTAATCTTCCTCTTTGTTGTATCCTACCTCTCTCATTGACTGTGAATTATTTCCTTGTATATTTAGTAATTTTAAGCCATAAAGCTTATCAATGAGATCCCTGGGCAATTGGGGTTAAGGATGTGTCCCTCCAGAAGGGTTTTGCATTTCCATTTGCCACCTGTCCTGGAGTGCTCACCGGCTGAGGATTAATTTTATATTAATTTTTTGGCCTGGGTAAGAAATTATACCAAATGAATGGTACGACTTAAACTCCAAGTCTAAATGAGGGAAAGCTCATGGTTATAATTTTTAAGGGAAACTTAGCCCAGGCTGAGATAGATAAGCTTGCCTTTCATCTCCCTAGGTTGGCGGGCCAATATCTTTCTAATTTATTATTATGTAGTTTATCAGGGGACCTGGATGTATGCTGGTATGTTTGTCCAGCTCCAACTCTGCATCTCATTAGGACTCAAGATCTTGTCTCCTGCTCCCATGTAATTATAATGGAGTCCTTATATTAGGGAGAACTCCCCATCCCCAAGAACCCCAACAGCTGGCAGCCAGTGTCAGCTCACAGACTTTCTGTTTTAGCTTTTAGGCTTCACTTTGATGCTGGTCCACTGCAATGTCACTATTTCCTTTTTATTTAAGCTCTACATTTAATATTTTATATAGTATTTGTAAATGTTTGTAGGAAAAAGATTTTCTGTCATGCTATTATTGGACAGAAGTTGAAGGATATTTTCCTTGATGTGCCTTTGCCTACACCTAGAACACCCAGAAGTTCAGTCTACAAAGAATGATTTTATAATCCAGTTAGTACAATGGATTGTTTACAAATAAAAATAGAAGATGAGCAGACTGGTAGTAATGCATATGTTTACACGGCAAAGGATCTGTGTTTCTTCCCCAACTAATTATAGATAAAACTAAAACTCGTCAATTTTTTAAGGGAGATTAAAACATTATATTATTATTAATATAAAGTTTTAGCCGGGAGGATGCTATGTGTTCCAGTGCTCTGACAAAAATGAATATCAAGCAGATGGGGACTACACTTATTGGGGTGATCACTTCGTAAGCTATACAAATGTCCAATCACCATGTAGTACACCTGAAACTAATATTGTATGCCAGCTGAAATTGAAAAAAAAATTATTAAAAAAACAAACACCATGACCTACTAATCAAAATTGCTTTTGTTGAGTTTAAAAAAATTTGTACCCACTGAGATTTTATATATTTTCAACTTGTAAGAGCTCAGGCTGTCTAGTGATGGCCCCGGCATCTGAAAATAGTATCTGAAAAGATAAGCTGAGTGGCCAGCTTGTCATGGTGCTAGTCGGAAGGAATGGGAAGAAGCACACTTACGGGCATGAGTTATAAAAGAACTTGGGTAATATCATTGTCCTTATGATCCTTTCACTAATAAGATCCTTTGGCTTGAGTCCAAGATGGAGGCACAGTCTGTAGTATTTTATACTTTTAAGTGCTTCACAAAATACCTTCACATATATGATGCCCTTTTAAGACATGCAGGATACAGTGGTTTAAGTGATTTATCTAAGGTTATAGTCGATAAAATGGCAAAGCCTAGAATAGAATTCTTGTCTGCAAACTAAATTCTATGCCAAGAGTGTTACCATGGCAAAGCCACTCTCAGGGATAGAAACCACTCCTGCGGCCTTTATATCTAGAAATCATTTATAAATGTTAAAAAGAAATGACTAAAAGACATAAAAATCTAATCCAAAGTTTCCCAAGTGCTTGTTCAATTCAATATGGCATGACAAAAGGGTAAGTTTGAACATGGATTCATGCTTTAGATTTTTGTTGTCATTAAGCTTCACATGACTATTTAAATGCAAATTAATTAAATTAAATAAACTGAAAGAGAAAAACTTTCTTGGTTGCCCTAGGCACATTTCAAATGTTCAATAGTCACATGTGGCTGGTGGCTGCTATATGGAACAGCACTGATACAGAACATTTCCATCATCACAGAGATCTACTGGGCAGCTATGCTCTGGAACGGGGACTGAGGAAGCAATTTCATTGTTGCAGTGGGATAGAAAGAAGTTTGGCTTTGAAGTGCAACAGACTTAAATTTGAATTCTATCTCTGTCGCTTAAAACTTTGTGGCTCAAGCAAGTTCCTTAACTTCTCTTGGACTCTAGTTTCCTCATTTGTAAGTCAGGAATAAGAAATAAGGTGCTTAGAATATCATTTTTGCTTATTAACTACAGAATTGTAGTCTCCCCAACCCTCACTGCAGCCCCATTGGGGTCCTGTGGTTGCCAAAAGGCCTTTGCACAGAATATAAAAAATATACTGCTTCTGAAAGAGATAAGAGAATCACCAAACCTAAGCCCTTGACTAGGATAAGCATTTTCTCTGTAAAATTTTTCCTCTTCTTGGGGGGAAGTTGGGGTGGGGTTGGGTGAGGATTTTATATAAATAAAGAAAAGAAAACAAAAATAATTTAGAAGTGGAAAACAGCTATAGATCAGTCTTCTATTATATTAACTCTACAAATTGATTTGAGTGAAAGAAGCTGGATCTGAAGGTGTAACTTGAGTAAAATGGGTCAGATGTCTTGGTGCTATTTCCCACAAGAAAATGACAGAAGAGCAGCTACAGAATCAGGTATAATTACCTGTATACACACTCAGACACTAATTAACTTTTTATTTAAAGAACAAATCCCTGAACACTCAACAGCTTGCTGACCCAACAAGACTGCTTTCTACTTTTAAGATGAGGCAGACAAGATATACATTGCTCTGGGGAGGCTTCAATGCTCCCAGATCCCTTTATGCTGTCTTGTCACTTCTGGATACAGCTGCTCCTTTAAATATTTCCCCAAGCTCCTCTTCTAGGCTGTTTCTAACACATACAGTGTTGTACTTGACCTTTCTAGGTCTTTCTCTAGTCTGAAAACAAGCTGACATGTTTTTGAATTTCTAATCAGCAATATCAGAAACTGTAAGGTTCTTAGGAGATGATTCAGAGCCTCCATTAACTGGGAAACGAAATGACCTGGTTAAGTGAGTTTTTTTGTTTAACTACGGAAACCTCTGTTTCAATATCTTGTTGAATGTCACTCTAAAATAAAATGCATTAGTGCACTTTTCTGCTCAAGGATACTCTAAGATAACAAACACTCCTGATGATTTAAGATCTTAACATTATAACAAATTACCTTTAATACTGATACCATACTGGGGTTAAAGTTATAGAATATTGACATTTTTATGCTGACCCCAGATTACACTTGAGTTATTTGCTAGATTCCGCAAAATAAAATCATAAGAAGACATAGCTCGTCTTATAATCTGTCTTCATTTCTTCCACACATGGACTACAGAAATATTTTCAGATAACTGAAGCTCTGATTAGTTAATTTTGGTTAATCATAGTTTCATTATATTTGTGTTATGTTGCACTTCCAACTTTAAAGGTAACTTTAGTTGGGAAAGAAATACAATACGATTCACTTCATGCTTATATTAAACGGTAATTAAGTCCATGGGCCTCTGATAATTTTCCCTACTGACTATTTAAATGATCAAAATTTTCTACGAAACAATAGCTATATTAAGTTTCTAGGTAGTAAAGAACAGAATTAAGCCAATTTCTCTTTTAAAAAAATTGGATCTTTGTTTCTTTGCAGAATTTCTCCTTTAACAGAATGTTCAGCACAAAGAAAACAGCCATCTGAAATAATTCTACTGTTAACATTAATTTAAATTCATCTGAACTGATAGGTATTAAAAGGCATTTCCAGTATGTCCACAGAAATTAAAAGCTCTGAGGTAATTCAATTACCTGGATACATAGTTTATTGAGAAGAGATTCCACTTCACTTAGATACTTAAAGGAGGGGGAGAAGAACTTGGAGTTTCTAACTTCAAAACAGACTTCGCCACTGTTCATTAAGGGAATTAAAAGATGCATAACTTCTAGAAGCTTTTTATATTTTATACTGAGCACATTCCCCCAATACCAGTTACCTTCCATTCAAGTGAAATTCAAACACAGTAACTTCTCCCTTTTTGAATTAGTAGCAACATTTCTCTACAGCAATTTCCTTAGATGACAGTTACAGCATAACCTTCTGTCTTCACTCATATGTTCACTACCCATATTGAAATACAGGAACCAAGTACTGCACACTTTTTAGTACATTACATCTTGAAAGGACCGCTCTAGCTTTGCTGACTATATCCAACCATTCTCAATGGTCTGTAAAATGCCCATTTTTCAAACCTTGGACTATGAAGGAAAAAAAAAAAAGGTTATCCTCGTTCTCCAGCTGAGTAGGTGCCACTCACCTCTAAGTCTCAGTTGACTTAACTGCCTGCCTACCCCATACAGATTATTGTATCATAAACATTACAGTACAGTACCTCTTTGCCCAGCACCTGGACCCAGCAAACACTCAACTAATTAAACAGATTGAAAAAACCACTATCAGGGCAAAGATAATACTTTCTTCGTGGACAGAAGTATCGGTGTCTTTCCCATCCCATGTCTCTCACACTAAGTCCTATTGCTCAGGGACATGGGCAGCCAATAATTTGGTCTCACAAGATAAACAGGGTGAAACTTACCTTTATAAAGCCAACAATGGGAACATAATGCAATGCAATTATATGAAATGGTATAGTTAACGAAAACAACATACTAAGTTATTGTATACAAAAGTGTTTTAACTTTAGAAGCCCAACTTAAAAAAGATTTGATCTTAGTGAGGCTAACTTATAACTATAAAAGAGTATAGACCAAATGTTTTTTGTAACTTAAAACTCCAAAAATGTGCCGCTAGAAACTAAAGTCACTCAATTTTAATTATAAACATAGGAATTGTAATAAAACAGATATACTCACAGCTTGCATTTCTATATAGAAGAAATGGTTCATGGAGCTGAAATTCCAAATCCTTATTTACTGGTTCAACAAGATTGTGCATATTCAATCGATTGACAATGGTAAAACCATGGTAAGGTGAGGCTGACCTTAGATTTAACAGAGAAAAATAACCTGCAGTCACTATTAGTTTGCGGAAATGTTATCTACTTTATTTCCACTTCTAAGAATGAATGCATTATTGCATTACACTATATCATTAGCATTTAAAATTGTAAACCAAAAAATTTGTCAGATCATAATCCTCTTCTTCTCAGAAGCTTCCAAGGCCTCAGCCCCTCAGAATAAAGGCTGAAGTGCTTATTAAGGTCACAAGATCTTAGCTGATATGCCTCCCCCTGGACCTTGATTTCAACTCCTATGCCCTTCCCTTGCTCTTCCTGCTCCAGCCACACTGAGCTTCTTGCCACTCTCTCTAAATACTTCTGTCTGGACCACTTGCCCAGAATCTACATTTATGTCATTTCCCACAGGCCTTTGCTAAAATGTCACTTTCTTAATGAGGCCTATCAATGAGGTCTACTTGAGAACTATCCTTTTCAGGGCTCCGAGGTGCAATACCTCTAAATTGCCTTTCTCTTTATCCATTCCTATTTTGTTCCATTAGAATGTAAGCTCCATGCGAGTAGGGTTTTTGTCTTGTTTCTTTTTTTAAAAAGATTTTTATTTATTTATTTTTAGACAGAGGGGAAGGGAGGGAGAAACAGAGGGAGAGAAACATCAATGTGTGGTTGCATCTCACGTGCCCCCTACTGGGGACCTGGCTCACAACCCAGGCATGTGCCCTGACAGGGAGTCGAACCAGCACCTTTTGGTTCGCAGGTCAACATTCAATCCATTGAGCCAAACCACCCAGGGTTGTCTTGTTTCTTTTTTCCCCCAGCTATACCCCAAGGCAGACAGCACAGTAGGTGTTCAATAAACACTTGCTCAATAAAAATCTCACTTATTTTTAATATGGTACAAGACTGGTTACAATGACGGCTGTCTGACATTATAATAATGATTTTTCTTGTACCAAATGGGTCTTTCCATAGTTTTCCCAAGTAAGACAGAAATGCCTCAAATCCTACAATAAGAGATATCCTTAGTTCTTATACCCAGTGTAATTCAGTATATGATCCTTTAGACACTTCTCACATGTATCTGACACTTTTCACATGTATACAACACTGTATAGTTTCTCATTCATTTCTCTGTGTACATGGGAAAGATTTTAGAATCCTGTTCTGCAGATTGGGAAACAAGCTCAAAATGATTAAGGCCTATTCCCAAAGTCATACCAATAACAACCAGAATTCAGCTTTAGGTTTTCTGACTCCAAATCCAGGCTTCCTCAATGCTAAAGTCTCTGCAAGGTAATATTATGACATCCTAGTATACCTTTATCCAAGGTATATAAAGTGTTCTCCTTTTATTAGAATCAATACTGTGTAAGACTCCATGTATTATACTTTATTAAGTCAAATCACTCACTATACTAAATTCTGCATTTTCTATAATTAGTGAATCCGTACTGTAACAAAAAAGCCAGGAGAGTACTTTCAATGTATTACAGACACCAAAGTTCTAACAGCTGAAAAGTTTCTAGAGATTTATATTGGTAATGAAGCATAATAAAGGAGGTGAATGTTAAAGACCTCCCTCCCACCAATTTTAGAGACTATTTGATAAATTCTTGTTAATTATAATTGAAGGAGAAAAGCTATCCTTAAAAGAAAACTCAGAATATTAAAAAAAAAAGAGAAAAAGAAAAGGAAAAGAACCAGATGTCAGTTATAAGTCCTCCTGAGTCCCTAAGCTTCAGAAACCAAAGGAAGGAACCAGGGCAAGACCTAACAGGGATTCAGGAAAAGAAGAAACTCCATGACTATCCTATCCTGTTAGTTACTTTTGATCACAAAACTTCCAATTTGTAAACCAATCACATTTTATGGTAACTCTAAGAAATTGAAAATAAAAAATGTATAATTCTGAATAATCTGGGCTTTCTAAAGGACTCCCAAATGAAAAATACACATTACTAAATACATTGCACACAATCCAGAACTTTTAGGGAGGGGGTAGGCAAGGGGACAGAACCAGAGTCTCCTCTAGTAGCCAAAGAACAGCAAGACTGACCCTTCGACTACATTGTTTTGTAGAGCTAGTTCATGTACTTTATTTTTCTCAACTATGTATCCTTTTAAATATAGGTGGGGTGGTGGGGTGGAGGAAGGCATCTGTTTTAGACTCAGTTACTACTACAAAGTGTTTTCTATTTTGAGATGGTTTTGCTAGGTTCCTAAAGAAGTTCTATTTCTGTTTACTCTCAATCACAGGAAGACTCAAAGGAGGAGACATAACTTGGTTAGGATCTCACAGGCAGAGATGAATGAATACTTGAGGGGTTAAGCAGGAAGGCTCTGAAGACAAATGTACAATGTTGGGTTGAGCCACTTCATGACATTGTTCACCATGAGATTTTAAAATACATTTATCCTTTTTTTTACAGCTTACCTTCGATATACAAATAAGGTCCCTTCTATATCAGTCTTCTCCTATAACAGACAATGAATCAATTAGTTTTCCACCCATAATCCAACCCTAAATATCCCAAAGGAAAACAAATACTTCATGTTTAAGATCAATTTACTTATTTTAAAATTAATCACCTTTGAACAAGTAAGTTCTCACTCCACTATTATCAATTTCTTTTGTTCCCTTTCTCTGCTATTGATGCATATTAATGTATATGCAATGTTCAATCCATCAACATGCCTGTATATGTAGCACTGTTCTTTTCTTTTTTAATTTTAAAGAAGAAAATCCTAGAATTATCTTTCACTTTTTAAGCTAAAATGTTTTAGTCATATTTCTTAATTTTAAAGGCAAGGTATTGTGTACAGTGATTTCTTCATTTTTTAAAGTTTAGCAAAGTTAGTAGGAAAAAAGGAGAAATTTTTTCTTATAGCATACTTTGTTTCATCATTGGGGGATTTTAGTATATTTCATGAGTAGCAAATATTGTGGTTACTTAAAAATTACTGTAAAACAAAAGGCACTTGAAATCTTGCCTCCTGGCATATGATGTCAGTTTGGTTCAAATAAAATCGTTTTTTTAAAGATTTTATTTACTTTTAGAGAGAGGGGAAGTAAGGGAGAAATAAAGGGAGAGAAACATCAATCTGTGAGAAATACATCGATTGGTTGCCTCTCACTCTCTCATGCCCCCAACTAGGGGCCTTGCCTGCAACCCAGGCATGTGCCCTGTCTGGGAATCCAAACGGTGACCTTCTGGTTCGCAGGCTGGCAGTGCTCAATCCACTGAGCCACACCAGCCAGGGCTAAAATTTACAAAAGTTAAAAAAAATTACCATCAAACAATAAGTTTGTCATTTTTAGAACTTTTTTGAATAATGAAACTATACTGTGCCTTAACATAATTATTGTAGGTCTTATAAATAACTTAAAAAAATTTTTAGCTTAAAGTGAAATGTTTTGATTAATAAAGTACAGCTCACACCATATTTCACTTGCTGTGCCAAGAGTGTACTGAGGTCTTAAATATAGTTACAACGTTTAAAAAAAACAACAAATATCTATTAGTCTGCAATTCATAGGCTATATAGGACCTAAATATTTTATTTTACTATTTATTAAAATATATCTAGTGGCTTTATTAATTTATTTTAGAGACAGAGGAAGGGAGGAAGAGAGGGAGAAAAACATCTATGTGCAAGAGGAAACATCAATCGGTTGCTTCTCGCAGGTCCCTAGCCAGAGGACCTGGCCTGCCAACCAGGCATGTGCCTTGACCAGGAATCGAACCAGCGACCTTTTGGTTTACGGGATGACTCCCAAAAACACTGAGTCACACTGGCCAGGGCAAGGACCTCAATATTTTAATGTAATCAACAAACTGTTAGAAAATGTTAAATGTTAGTCAAATCGAATTTAGTTTGTTGGGATAAAAAATGGTTAAAAAAAATTTATCATCTTGATTTGTTCCAGGAGTATTGCCCTAGCTTAAATATCATCATGGAACTTTTCCTTCTTAAGGATTCAGAGGTTTTTTCTTGACTTTCAAATGCTAAGTTATTAGTATAAAAAATTGGTAATCAACTCTCTCACAGAGAAAACTTGCCCAAACAAAAACATTGTGCAAAGTCACAACTCACTATAAAATAACAACGAGAGAAAAGATTCTGATTATGTGCTATGTTCCATAATACAAATGAACAAACAATGGTAGCCTATTTTTCAACTCAAGTTATTATGACTTGTATTTCATATTTAAAGCAGGACCTCACAATTAAAATGACAAAATATTCAAAGCCTGTGAAAAAATAGAAATAAGTTTGTTAGTAAATAAGTCCCTGCCTCAAGTCTTTAACATCTATGTGCAATTCATATTCACAAATTTATATGTAGACCAAGAAAAGAAAAATTATTCAGAACAATTCAAAGTAAGCCAGTGTCTAAAACAGTTTCACTTAAAAAAAAAATCTGTAATTTTGTTCTTTATGGCTTCCCATACCTCCTGAGCTTCCAGGAGGTGAAGGAAAGATCTAATAAAGCAAGATAATTTTGACAACTGTCTTCATCTGAATTAACTTTATAAATAGCAAATGATTTTAACCAAAAAATTATTGGTTAAATATAACTTGTATCTCTATTATATTGTAAAGGATGTGCTATGATGATGGTAATCTTTCACAGTTTTGTTAGTATAAGCACATTTCTTATTGAAATGTGAACATCAGTAATTTACGAGTTCATCAAACATTTACGGATTTTTAAAAAAATTTTTGTATTCGATTTGTTAGTATTTTGTTCAGTACGGAATATTTTCTAGGTGTAAATAAAGCCTATAGCTAAATGAGCACATTAAGGATCATTTACTAGAAAACAGGAAATTATGGTATTAAAGCAACGAACGAAGCTTCAAACAGGGGCTAACAAGTCACTGAAAGTCTCAGAATGTAACTTTTTCGGACCCACTCCCGTGCAAGAAAGTCAAAAAGTATTTAGTGTGATGGGAGTATTCAGGGGTGACATCACCAGCAGTAAAACTGGAACGTAACACATTTACAGGGTCTCTTTTTCAAAGGTTTCAAGGGAATCCAATTAACATGGAAGCCCGTTTAAGCGCCTTGAAATCTTTTCCAAAACTCTGGAAATACAGTGTAGTTCGATAAAAGCCGGACTTATCCCCACCTCCTCTCTTCCTCCAAGAACTGAAACTAACTTGATTTCAAGATTTAAATCCAAATGACCTCTGCGAAGGGGTCTCTTATTTACGGGTCTGTGGCGAGGGGGGAAAGGAGGGGCGTTTACTTTATAGATTATATATACCTCATAATCCTCATCTTTCAGGCATCTTTCTGACCTCACTGGTCTGATATCCTCTAACACATCTGCAAAGAAGGCAGATCACCCACGCCCCCGGACTTGACCCTAAGAATCTGGTCCTCCTCTAACCCTCCCCTCTGTCGGTTTTTCCTCCGGATGTCCTGGGCCTACTTCTCCAGCTCCTCTTTCCCAATCCGCGTGTCCCCGACACCCCTCAGAGGCCAGCCAACTCCTCCAGTCCCTGACCTCGTCTCCCCTGCCCTGGCCTCGGGCATCACCTCTAACCAGGGCGGTCCGCGCGGCCCCTTTAAGAGGCGGCGGCCGGGCGGACGACCTCAGTGGCCTGGCGGCACTCACCCACTGGTTGGCCTTGGGACAGAAGGTGTACAGAGCAACTTGGCCCGTGAGGTCTGCGATGCTGGTGATGTAGGGGTCGTGCTGCTTCAGGGCCGCTAAGCTCATCTCCTGCCCAGCTCGACTCAGCGACTCCATCTTGAATTCTCGAGCCGAGCCCCTCTGGTGGGGGCGGAGTCGCAAACAGGAAGGTGCCATCAAGGCAAAGTTCCCCCAGGTGCGTCAGCAATCTTGACTTCCGCCTCTCTGCTGGACCTCTTGGAAGGATGGTACGGTAGCTATTATGCTCCGCTCCTCCCACGTCCCTGGCATCGGGTTCCGGTGTCGTTAAGTCCCAGGTGCCCAAAGATCCGGGTCAGCGGACACGGCCACTCAGCGGAGCTGGCAGTTTGGACCCCAGCCGCTTCCTTTCCGCAGACTGAATTGTGTCGACGCCGGGATCAAGGCTGCCCGCGAGCTCTCTCCGAGCTCCAACCAGACGAGGTTGGAGACTAACGTGGAGCCTGCTTCGGCTCCCGCTCGGGGAAGGACCCGGGACACTAGAACTAAAACCTGCTGTGGCAAGCTCTAAGGGTTGTTTAGAAAGCACAGTTAGCAGTTTAGTATTTTTATGAAGAAAATTTTTGAAAAAGCCACACAAAGCCGTATGTAGCTACATAGGAGTGTCTTTTATTGTGCACTTTTGCTCCTTATTTTTCTCGTCTGAGTCCCAGGTGAATCTTTACCTCTAGTGTTAGGAAGAGCCCGCGAAGGCTTGAGTTTGTCCTCCATCATTTAAAACTCTAAAAGATTTTTCGTTCTTTTAGCAAACACCTGTTGAGCATTTTAAGGCATTTTGAAGGGCAAGGTAATAGCTAGAGTAAAACAAGGCGTGGAGACGATAGGGCACTCTGTGCACCCTTTAAAAAATACTTTCTTATATCGAAAAGATACTGCAATGGAATTTAAATTTTTGAAAGGAATAAAACCCCGTAATATTTGTATTGTTTATGATTTTATTGCATCGCAGGATGATTTTTTTTTTTTTTAGTGGAAAGAGATTTCATGTCTTACATTCTTTGCAGAATCACCTAAGTGTGTGCAAAGGCAAACAGGGAAACAGGTATCGTTCATTATGCAGATATTTATTGAACTCCTAATTGTAAACTGGTAGCTCCTTGGAAACTTCGAAGACTATTTAAGACAGCTACTTGGTTCTGGGAGAAACCAAAAGCAGTAGGACAATGCAAAGAAACTGGGACAATGCTAGAGATGGTTCTCTTGAAACCCTGAGGATGGAACCACTAACAACTCTTTTTGGTCAGGAAGGGCCTAGGAAGGCTTAATGGAGGAGGTAATATTTGAATTAGTGTTTCAAGGATGAGCAGGAGTTCAAAGAGGGAAAGCAAGAGCTCCTTTCATTTCAGTCTAATGGTGAGGTACAGATGATGTGGTCATTCTCATTTGATAGATGAGTTAATGAAGTTGGGTGGAGAAATCACTGGTTTAAAATTTCTCGCTAGTGAAGGGGGATCTGGTATTGAATGCAGGAACTCCTGCCTTCTATCTTTTACCTCCACAGTATGGCTGCTTTTCTTCCTCCTGAAGACAGAGCTATACTCTACTCCATCCGCTTTCAGTTGAACATTTAATCTGTACCGTAATTTAAAAAAAATACAGTATATGTATTTTTTGAATGTATATACATTCCCTTGGTACAAAACTCAAAGGCACACCTGAAACTGAATTTAGTTCTTTTCTTTTTAAAAATTATTATTTTTTTCATTGAGGTATGAGACATATTGATTTCAAATAATGATTTGATATTTGTATATACTGCAGAATGATCACCACAATACACAATAGTCCAGTTAACATCTGTCACCATAACAGTTACAGGGTTTTTTTTTGTGATGAGAATGTTCAAGATTCACTCTCCTAGCTATATACAAATACGCAATACAGTATCTAACTATAGTCACCATGCTGTACATTCCCATGACTTACTATTTTTTTAAACATAGATTTCCTAAATTAAGAAATTTTCTTTTATTTATTATTTTTGATTGAACAGGGCTAGACTAGTAAAGAACATCAAGCTATTTTAGGGAGTTTTCATATTCAGAATAGAAAATATCTTCAAAATACATGTTTGCATGGCCCAAAACATATTAATGTTGACTTTAATGCCCTTTACAGCTCTTAAGATATATTTAAGAAAATGTGACTGTTTTGTAATTTGAAATCTTCCTCATTTCTATGAGGGCTAATTTTGCCTTATATTTGTCAGTCAAACCTTAAGACCTTTCTTGTGCCTTTTAGATAAGTTTCTGAGAAGGCAGAGATTACATCTTAGTCCATTAGGTCCCCAGCATCTAGTAGAGTACTATCCCTGGCGGAAGACTCTCAATAAATATTGGGGAATGAATGTCATCTTAAAACCCAATTTGTTTAAGGCTGAGGAAGAGAGAGGTAGGTGACTGGGATCAGAGGTGGGAGTCTTATTCTGCACGTAAAACCTTTGGTCACTTTTCAGTTGTACTCCATGAATGTCAATTATTTTTTTAAAAAATACAAATAATTTAAAATATGAAAATCCAAGTTTCAATCACTCAACCTCACCTCTCTCTCACTCTGAATGGCGTTGAGGTAGACAATAAAACTTACCGTATAAAATCACAAGGTTTAAAGTAAAGGACACTAGCATACAAGTCAAAGGATCAGTGTTTCAGCTCCATGCCGACTTGCTGTGTAACTTTTTCAATTCGTCACAGACTTCTCACTTATCCAGTATAAAATCCAGTCCTTGCCGTGGCGTAGGAGACTTTGCTCTGTTTGGCCTTCTGCTCTCTTTTCATCTCCATTTTCTATGAATCGCCCTTTGAATTATTCCACCCTCGTCCTACCCTAGAACCTCCTTGCTCTTCCTATACATGTGCCAAATGAGTCTTGTCTTAGGGTCTTGCACTTTTTGTTTCCCCTTTCTGGAACATTTTTCTCTGCTATCCCTCTGATATCCTACAAAGCATTTTCTCATTTTCTTGTCTAAGTAAGAACATCCAAACCTGTAGAGAATTTTTATAAGAATTTATTTGAGCCAAACTGACAACATGTGCTGGGAAGCAAGATCTTAAATGCTCCGGAGAATCACAGTTTTGTAGTTTCTTTTATATGCGTACGTTTGGAATTAAGGAAGGAAAGCAAGGAAGATTACATGAGGGTGGGAGAAAACACATTACAGGATAGTTAACAAGATTATGTGCTCCCTTGAGGGGTCTGGAAAAGAAGATTACCTCCGGTATTTCAAAGGTGTGTTAACCTAGATGCTCAAGAACAGTGGACAGGGCTTGCTTAAAAACCGTTAAAAACAAACAAACAAAACCCCTCAAAAAAAAATCTTTTACTAAAGAATTAGGTCTGGGGCATGACTACTCATTTTGACCTGCCCAGTAGTAATTTATGAAAAAAGATCACTCTGTGGTTAATTTCAGTTAGATTTATTACGTGCTGCTCTTTCATCCACATTCCTCATAGCACTTACCAGCAAGTTGTAATTATTTTATTTCCTTATGTTTTGTCTATATTGTCAACTCAATGCAGCAGAAACCATATCTGCCCTTTTTACCACCACATTCTCAGTGCCTGGCACAGAGGCACGGCCTAATACGTATTTGTTGGATTTATTGAAATGTTAGGATGTTCTCTGTTGCATAAACCTGAGAGAAGGAATGGTTGTTTCAACTCTGTAGCTAACAAAGCATTTTGCTTGTCATAAGTGCTAAACAAATATCATACCTGATTTGCTTGTATTAATATATTTTGATTCTTAGGCTCTATGCATCCTGAAGCAAATGTACTGTGCTTAGTATAGCCCAGAACAATCATTCAGTACCTTTTCAATTTTGCAACTTTCCCCATGTCTGTTTTCTCTCCATCTCACTTCTCCTCCTCTCCTCCCTCTTCCTTTCTCAGATTTTAAAGATACATTCTAGAAGTATCTGCGTATCACTCTGGGTCTTTTTAGGCAGAGAAACCAAACTATTTTTCCCAAGGTCATATAATGATTCATTTGTTGAGTTGAGGTTAGCATTTTCTAATTCTGGCTTCCAGGTAGATCATGCACCTTGCTACTGTTCTACCTGGCACACTCTTAAATTACAATGGCTACACGTGAGTGAAACTCGTTACCCTTGTGCCGCTGTTTCACTACTGATATTTATCTTACATGATTGCTATCCAAAAGGTTGTGGACTTGCCATAAACTTCGTTAGCTGGTCCTTACAAGATGCTTAGGATGGTAGTTCTTTTCTTGAGTTTTTCCAGAAAGGTCTCAGACATTTATATATAAAATGTTGCTTTATGAAAGTATTTTAGGAGGTGCTAGATATTTTCTAGAATTACATTTCTGATATGTGAACTAGTTTAGTCTGTCAGTTCTGGTTCAGAAATAATGCTGTCACCTAGGAAGAAAGAAAATAGCTGTTCCATATGGAGTAATGTAAAAATAAAAGAACATGGGATTAGAATACTGCTTAGTTCATCCTTTTATTGCTAGACAAGATTGTATTTAACTAGGGTTCTTGATAATGCTCTTGAGTAGAGAGTTATGTTTTTTACTGTTACTTAACCCAGTGTAATGTTTCAAATTAACAATAGCATAACAATGGCATAAACATTAGTAGTACATTTAACTGACACACTACTTATCCATAGAACTTAAAGAGCTTCATGTTATACATATTCAGTCTCTTAAAATTGGTAGATGGACCCTGGCAGGTGTGGCTCAAAACAAAAGGTTGCTGGTTCCATTCCAGGTTAGGGCACATGCCTGGGTTGTGGCCCTGGTTCCCAGTTGGGATGTGTGGGGGAGGCAGCTGATTGATGTTTCTTACACATCCAAAAAAAAAGTTTCTCTTCCTCTCTTTCTCCCTCTAAGAATAAATAAATAAATAAGCCTTTAAAAAAAGGATTGGTGTATGGATATAGATAATTGTTATGCATTTGTAAACGATGGAGCCCAGAGGCATAAGATTAGTTGACTTGCCTGTAGCAGAGATTGTTTGCTTTTCACCAATAATCTTTTTCAACTGCCTTAGGCACATTGCTAGACTTCATACCCTAAGCTCCTTTGGGTTCTTTTACCCAACTGAACAAGAGTTCTTCCCCCCGCATGCACAAGCCGAAAGCATTGTAAGAGCAGGAGTTTACAGTGGAGAAAAATAATTAGTTTAGTAGGACTGATGCCAATCTGGAGAACAGGTGAGCATGTGCTCCAAAATACCTGACGCCCTAGGCAAGAGACTGTATGGAGCAAACATCATAAGTCATCATGAGTAAGAGGTTTTGGGCAATAAATCATGATTTCATGTCTTTTTAATTTTTATTGATTGATTTTAGAGAGAGAGAGACAGGGAGAAAGAATAAGAAACATTGATTTGTTGTTCCACTTATTTATGCATTCATTGGTTGCTTTTTGTATGTGTCCTGAGTGAGGATTGAACCCTCAACCTTGGTGGATCAGGACAGTGCTCTAACCAGGGGTGCTACCCAGCCAGTGCCAGCTCGGTGTTGCCATGATTTCAGATCTTTAGGTCAGCTTTAGAGTAGTCCTTCAGTCTGGTTTTATTGGAATGTGGCCCAGGGGTTGTTCTGCTTTAGGGCCCAGGAGCTGGAATACAACTTGGGACATGGTATTTAGTTTAAGGAGACCCATATCTTGTGACCATTAGTCAGGGCCTAGCCATGTTTCCTGGTGCCTCAGGGAGTTAATAAATGCAGGGGAAAGTACTGGGGGATGTTGTGAAGAAATTGAATCTAATGCTGGGGCTATGTGTTAAAATCAAAATCCTACATTAAATCAGGAGCCTCAGTTTTAGTTAGGTGTGGCTCTATAATCCAATTCTGGCCAGTGGAGTGTTATCAGAAATGCTAGGAACCTTCTCCAGGCAGAGGTGTAAAGGAGCCCTTGCCCCTCCACATTTTCTTTTACCCCTTCTGCTGGCTGGGTACATGCAATTGTGAGGCTATGAGGAATGGCAGAGTCACAGGATGGAAAGCGCAGGGACCCTGCTGACCAGGGCATCCTTCTCAGACTATTACAGGAATGGGAGATGGACTCTGTTGGGTTTGAAGGATTAGCTGCTTTGGAGTCTTACTATTACCTTAGTCCAGCTTACCCCAACTAATTACACTGCTCCGGATTGTTTAGAAAGTCAGCAATAAAATTTCAGTCTTCTGCAGTAGAATTGAAATTAGGCATATGATTTACCAGAACACTGCTTAGTGTTTTGACAATAAGTCAAGATTTTAAAAGAACTCCAGCCAGAGCTCTGCATTTATAATCAGCTATAGGCACAAATTTGCAGAGTCACAAAATGGCTAAAGACCAAAAATATTTTTGCCTATACCATTAGGCGATTGGATTTGTAATTGCATCATGAAGTAACCTGCTGAGCCAAAGAGGGAGGCTGTCATTTAAAACGTACCTCTGCATGAGCTTTTCCACAGAGGCTCTCAGGCCGCTTTGACTCTGCCCTTCTTTTACCCTCCGGCATATTATGATACAAGGATTTTTTAAGGCAGCACAATGACAAGAGTTTGAGCAAAGGCATCTACGCAGTGTCAGCTCTGAAACTGGAAAGCTTCTTTGTGGACTCATCAGATGAATATGAAAACATAGGAAGTCCTGATAACGTATAGATTCCTTCTGTTTATGGATTCTTTTCTGTATCTTTCCCATTTCAGTTCTGGGTTGCTTCTAATATTATATAATCATTATCCATTTACTAGTACTTATTCATCTGGCAAAATTAACAGTCATTTTTACCTCACAATGCATTTAATTCATTTGATGAGTTTTAACTTTCTTGAATCTGAAATTTGATTGTTCATTGGCTAGGGCATATTTATGAGTAATTGACCTCCAAAGGATTGAATTTGCACAGAAATACCGTTAAGAATGAATTATTTATTGTTATTGTACCCTTCCACTTTGAGGTAAAACCAGTGTTACATGCTTAAAAGGTTTCATATTTTTTGTTTTTTTGTTTACATATTGTCTTAATTTGGGTCTTCAACAACATGTGATTAACTTGAGGCAAAACCAACATAAAATTCATAGGCAGCCTTTCTGTGTAAACTACTCGTTATATGATTTGTGGAATAATAAACATGGTCCAGATATATTAAAGTTATTTTGGTAAACTTGAATTTATTTATCTTGAAGGCTCACACATTAGGAAATTCTGTTTTTCCCCATTCAATTGTACATATAACAGAAATTGATATAAAATAGGATACATTAAAATCACCCTGAATTACTGAAATGTTGTAATTTAATGGAGCTCAACTGTCACAATATGAAAACCCATTCACTGATCTGTATGTTTCCTACAGCCTTGAATTTAAGAAACATTACCTGTTCTAGACCTTGAAGGAGAAGCTGAATATTCATTATCTAAAGAGAGGAGTATAGATTACACTTTGCCATTTAAAAACCATTAACCCAAAAGATTGTAGAATAACGAATTTCACAATAAAATTATTGCCACTACTATGATAAAAGAGGTTGAACTAGTCAGGAGCGGTTCTTTTTACATTGCTCAAGAACACTGGAAGGATTAAAAATGTATGGATTACCTCTTGGAAACAATGATCTGGCCCAGTACTGTAATAAAACACCCACTCTCCTGTGTCTTCCTGAGCTGCCCTGTGCCATTTCATTTGTGATTGTATTTAGTGTGACAACTTTCCAAAGCTCTCGCAACTGTCTTGGCGAAGATGAAGATTTTCAAACTAGAAGATTTTTTATTGAAAATCCAGAGGCAGATGGTGTAGAAAGGTAACATTAAAATGTGAACCAAATAGAATTTCATTTTGTGTATTTTGCATATTTGTAATTTTAGTTTACTTATATTGTTGATAAGTTCAAGCAAAAAAAAGTAAAATAAAAAGATAGGGTATTAAAAATATCATGTAGTATAAATGTCTTTATGAGTAAAATGGTATGAAAAATATGCTATAGTTATTTTTATGTGAAATCTTCCAGCAGCAAAAGCTGGCAAAGTTACTTCTTGAAAAAGTTATATCTAATTTTGAAAAGCTATTTGTTATTTTAACTTTTCAGACACTTCTAAGTCTTTGTTGTTGTTTATACAGAGTATTTTAAAGCACAGTGTATTTGTATGACAGTTAAGACTGGAAAATAATCTTAGGGGGACTGTTGGTGACAGATGTACCTTCTAAGGAATTTTGGGGGAAATTGGGGCTTTTTGTTTGTAAATGTCTAAGTATATATTTCCTAAGTACTGATGGATGCTTTCATGTAGAAAGGTTTTTGTTTTCTTATTTATAGACCCCTTTCCTATCTTTGTTTTCCACTGATGGCCTTTTATTCTTAAATAATGAAACACCTGAGAATATACACAGTTTCAAACTTTCCATTTATCTGTTTTTGAGCTAAATTGCCTTGTGGTTTAGTAAAGGTAATGGAAATATGATTACCCAGGTGAAACATTACCGTATGGGCATTTTCTGCTTTCTACAGTTTCCTGCACTTAAAGTAATGTACTAAAAACTGGGGCTTGGGAGGAAAGAATGCCTATCCATAGCCTATATAATAGAATATACGTGAATAAAAATCTCAAATTCTTTAGTCAGTGAATCCCTGAGGATTTCAGTACATCATCTATAGGAAGGAGCCAGGAGAGATGTTGAAAGGCCTGTTGCATGAAAGAAATGACTACGTAGCTTGCAATTACTAGAAATACATCAGTTGAATCCAACTGACAGGTAATCTTAATGTCATATTTTGGTGTGTCTTCACAGAATAAGCAAGGAGTCTTTTTTTTCCCCTCAAAGAAGTTGGCTGATTTTTAAAGTTTTGAATAGCATAGATCTTTCCTGATGTGAGACATTGGAACTCTGTTATGACAAAGCACCATGCTTCTGACACTTTGAGTTTTAAATATGCTCTTTGCTATAGGGGAGAAAAAAGTTTTCCTGAACTTTCTTAGGTTTTGTGACTGGTCTGAAAATTAAACAAAGTTTAACAGGAGAAAAGCATACAGATTTATTTAATATAAATTTTGCATGACACAAGAGCCTTCGTAAGGAAATTAAGACCTAAAGAAACAGTTAAACTTGTGTGTGTTTATGCTAGGTTTGACGAAGGATGGGAAGTCATGGAAAGATAGGACAAAGAGTATCAGTTAAGTGTAGTCAACTGGGGGAAACTCAGGAAGGCCTGTTTGTTCAAATTCCTCTGTGTGTCCCTTTATCTTCTGAGAGAAGAATGCTCCTTTCCTCTGGGTATAGAAAGGGCATCCTCGTATGAAACTCGGATGACCTACTTCAGGGGAAGGTCCTTTCTCCATATGACATTTCTCAATACCTATAGCTTGAAATATTCAGTATGCCAAGGTGCCATAATTTGGGGTAGCATATCCTGAATCACTGCCATAGAAATATTTATCACTTACATTGAGTATTTATACATATTATCACCTTTAATATTCAGCTCAGGACAGGGCAAGGTTGTTTATCCTTGTTTCATTTGGGGGAAAAATGGGAGCTCCAATAAATAAAGCGATGGAGTCTTCCCCTATATAGATGTAGTCAGTACCCACCACCTCAGTGTTCATCCGCAGGGCTGCCCTGCCTTACTGTCCTGGGTCTCATCTGGGACCTCAGCCCTTTTGCATGCGAAGAATCGAGTAGCAAACTGATAAACAAGTGCTAATGTACAATACCAGTGGGAGTCCCAGGTAATATACATTTTACCTGAGCTAGATCACCAGCAGCTTACATGGTGGATGTTTCAGGAAGGTATGAAAGATGGTTTTATGTGCAGTAAGATCATGGAGCTGGGTTGTGAAGCAAGGAAGGAAAACAAAAACTGTGGCCCATAAAATTTTGTTAGTATAGAAACTTTGGGAACTATATTTGGAAGTCACTCATGATTGACTTAACTCTTAATTTTGTGACTGAGGTTTCTCTGCCTGGAGCTGGCCAAAGCCTGCCTTATCTCTTGCTCCTTCACTGCCGAACAACTCAGTACATTCACTCACATAGGACTGGACTTTGGAAGATCTGTTTGTGGCTTCCGCTCCCCAAAAGGTGGGACAAATAAAGCCAAGGTGCTATGATGCTATGATGCTTCCGCTGTAACAGTCAACTCTGAATATTGGGCTGGTGATACAATCTGTGGAATGTCCAGGATCTTTACTTTTTTATTAAAAAATGAGATATAATTGACATATAACATTATATCAGTTTCAGGTGTGCAACATAATGATTTCATATTTGTATATATTGTGAAATGATTGCTATAGTAAGTTAGTGTCTATCACACACAGTTACAATTTTTTCTTGAGAACTTTTAAAATTTCTTCTCAGCAACTTTCAAATATTATTAACTAGAGTCAAATACTATTAACTATAGTCAAGTACTATATTTCAAGTATTAACTAGTCACTGTGCTGTACATTACATCTCTGATTTATTTATTTTATAACTGGAAGTGTGTACTCTTTGACCGCCTTCACCCATTTCACCCACCTCCCAACCCCTGCCTGTGGCAACCACCAAACTGTTCGTTGTATATATATATTAGTTCATTTTTTAAAGCTTACAAGTGAGATCTTATAGGGTTTGTCTTTCTCTGGCTCATTTCACTCAGCATAAGGCCCTCAAGGTCCATCTATGTTGTAGATGGCAAGATTTCTCTTTTATGACTGAATAATATTTCATTTATATACTACATTTTCTTTATCCATTCATTCCCTGATAGATACTTAGGTTGCTTCCTTTACTTTTTTTTCTTGTTGTTGTTAGCATTTCTCTGCTTATTAGAATTTCCATCAAGAAACTAGGAGTTGGGAACGGAGGTGAGAAGAAGGGAAACTAGCAATGTCAAGCAGTATAAGGCACTATTAGCCAGGGCCGGTTTCCAGGTGAGGGGCGCTCACAGAAGCTGTTACAGGCAGGCAGGACTGGATGGATCCTTGGTGATGGATAGCATTAGGATAGGCTAAGAGGTTAGGAGAAGATGCCAACTCCTTTTTGTACATGTTTTATTACAGAGAAAATCATGGATTTTCTTTGCAGTTACATTCCTGAGCACTATTTTTTGAAACATTCTTGGAAAGAATGCTCTCCTTTACTGCCATTTGGTGTGTAATGCTAAAGCCGTATCTTCCTAATAGTTTTAAGATGCCTACCATCTGAGCATGCTAAATCAGAAAACAAATAAGAACATCAGTCTTGGCTTGATGTACCACTTGACGGCTGGTACTTTGGGAGAAGTCATTTCACGTCTCTGGATCTGTTTTCTCATGGGAAAAAAATCAGGTTAATAATACCTGCTTTGAGGATCTGTGGGCAAATGAACACTATCTTACACAATAACAATAACTAGGTTCTATTCCCTGCTTATAGGCCATAAATGATAGATTTGTTTTATCAGTGTGCCTCCCGGCGGCATGTGAAGAACATGGTACCTCTGCTGAAATGCTTGTCTCTGAAGTTGGGTCAACCCTTTTGGAAACCCAAGCCTGATCTCTCACTGATAGCTACCCCAAAACCCTCATTCTAGTCTGGGAAATGGATGGTGGTACCACAGTTCACACTTCCTGGAATATTGCGATCCATAATCCTCAAGAGCCCTGGTACACATGCTAGCTGTCAAGAGGATTAAAGGACAGCAGAATTTAGGACTAAAAAGTGCTGAGGCCAGGCATATATGTTAAGAAGTGAGGACATCTGTTAGCCAAGAACAAGTGCATATGGCCAGGTGATCAAAGTTTCCCAGTGAACTAATCTAGCACAGAGCTACAGTAATTTTTCTTGCATATATTTCCCTGGGTGGCCTATATAATCCTATAGTAGTATAGTCATATGGGGCAGACATGCTGGTTAAACCTGCTCTCTACTAGAAGACAGAGAGAGACCTCTGTGTTCTATTAATTAAAACATTATACTGGGAAACTGGTCAGTATGAGGGGAGAATCTGGCTTTGGGGATTGTTCTAAGCCTAGAAATTGAAGAAAAGGGGAGGTTGCATGGCCATAGGCCCCCCAGCAAGCTAAATAGCATCCCTTTAAAAGCTAAATGTAATTTCAGAGTGACTCAGGTACACACCCATAAGTCCTTATGCTCCAGGGTTTCTGTTGAATTAACACTAACCAATGTCACCCCAATAAATTTAATAAAAAGTTTTTAAATGATAAGAATGATAATAACATGACAAAATGTTTTCAGTCAGAGAAACAGATCCAAGGCAAAAAAATACCACTAAAACCACAAAAGATAAAGCCATCTGTTTTAACATTTGTTGCTAACCCTGGAAGGGAAGGACTTTGGTGGCTCTGAGGAATTGCTTGTACTGGGCACCTGCCTTCTACACAGAAAGGTCACCATCTCCCCAGTCCACAGTGGCTTCTGTTTGCTAGTTCTTACTCCAGTACTTAGTGAGTCAGTATAGGGGGATTGGATTCATGTTGAAAAAAGTGTTTATCCTTTGGGAGATGAGGTTAGGGTTGGTGTTGGGGACAAAGCCTTAGATTAGAGAAACTCTTGAGGTGAGAAAATGATATTATTGTTACTACCCTCTTGCTGCCTTTTTCTCATCTTATTTAATAGTGATAAAAAGAGTCACCCTTTTGAAATGTTTGAAAATAAGCTTTTAATGTTTTATGCAGCTGATTAAACTCTTGTTCAGAGTGGCTTTGACCTAGAAAGTTGGATGGTCACCTGGTAGAAAAGGGAAATTAAAGGTAGTTTTAACTATGTGAAGGAAAAATTGACACAGTCCTTTTCTGTTATTTAATGCAGACTCCATTTTAATTGGGCCCTGACCCTGTATAAGGTGATGTCCTAAGACAGCTCCGAAAAAGATCCCCTAATTAGAGGAGGGGATCGTAAGTGTGGAAGAAGAAAGGGTTTTCTTCAGGGAGTGTTTCTGCCCACCCAAAACCTGAAGGTTAAACTTCCTGTGCCCCCGAGGTTGACCATATTTCTGGAGTTAATGATTGATTGATGTTGTGATGAAGCCTCTGTTTCCTAGACTTCTCCCCTCCATATCCAAAGTCTGGATTTTTGTTTTGTTTTGTTTTGTTTTCAGTGTAAGTAAAGACAGAACATCAAGTTATCACTGTATAATCTAGGTCAAATATTTATTTCAATATCTTTTTTGTTGAAAACTTGTTTTCATTGGGAACTTTAATTCTGTTCTTTTAAAAACATTTGAAACAAAATATATTAGGATTTTCAGAATACCTGTTGGGCTTGCACTGAGTTATCCCTAAATAACCAGTCAGGCTGAGAAGATTTGGTATATATATGTTAAAAGTTAGAATGAATTAAATGGGCAAGGGACATGAACAGGCACTTTTCCAAGGAGGACATACAGAGGGCCCAGAGACATATGAAAGGATGCTCAGCATCACTAGCTGTCAGAGAGATGCAAATTAAAACCACAATTTTAGAAGATAGCATTTCACACCAGTCAGAATGGCTACGATAAACAAGTCAAGAAACAACAAGTGCTGGCGAGGATGTGGAGAAAAGGGAACCCTAGTGCACTGTTGGTGGGAATGCAGACTGGTGCAGCCATTGTGGAAAACAGTTTGGAATTTCCTAAAAAAACTAAAAATGGAACTACCTTTTGAGCCAGCAAATCCACTGCTGGGATTATACCCTAAGAATCCTGAAACACCAATTCTAAAGAACCTATGCCCCCTCAGTGTTCATGGCACCACAATTTACAATAGCCAAGAATTGGAAGCAACCTAAGTGCCCAACAGTGAGTGGATCAAAAACTATGGTACATTTACACATGGAATACTGCGCAGCAGAAAGAAAAAGAGAGGGAGAGAGAGGGGGAGAGAGAGCAAGAGAAGAAAGAAAAGAAAGAAAAAGAAAAGGAAAGAAAAAGAAAGCAAGGAAAGAAAGAAAGAAAGAAAGAAAGAAAGAAAGAAAGAAAGAAAGAGAAAGAAAGAAAGAAAGAAAAAGAAAGAAAGAAAAAGAAAGAAAGGAAAGGAAGAAAAGAAAGAAAGAAAGAAAGAAAGAAAGAAAGAAAACTATACCCTTTGCGACAGCATGGATGGAACTGGAGAGCATTATGCTAAGTGAAATAAACCAGGCGGTAAAAGATCCCATATGATCTTACCCATAAGTGGAACCTAATCAACAAAACAAACAAGCAAGCAAAATAAAACCAGCAACATTGAAATAAAAAACAAACTGACAGTAACCAGAAGGGAGGAAGGAGAGGGATAAAGATGGGGGAAGAAGGGGAAGGGTCATCAAGGAACACGTATAAAGGGCCCATTGACAAAGCCAAATGGGGGAAGGATTGAGGGTGGGACGTAGGGATGAGTGGGGCTGGGGAAAGTGGTGGTGGGGAAGGGGGAATGTTGACCATAAACAACAACAACAACAACAAAAATCGGGGAGGGTAAGAATAGTATAGGAAATTGAGAAGCCAAAGAACTGATATGTACAACCCGTAGACATGAACTAAGAGGTGGGGGGATGATGGGATGTGGTGCAGGGTGGAGGGGATAAAAGGGAGACAAAAATGGGACAACTGTAATAGCATAATCAAAATATACCAAAAGAAGAGAGTGAATTAAAAGCATGTTGTGGCACTGATTAAAATGTAGATATACCTGGGTGTAGGAAAATTGGGAGATGAAACCATGATGGCAGTGGTTTTTAACCTGGGGCCTGTGGATAGTCTAGAAATCCTATGAAGGTTCTGGGATTAAAAGCAAGATTTTGCATGTCTGTGCTTCTGTCTCAGGAGAGGATTGTGACTTTCTCCAGATTCTCATAAGGGTCCACTTCCCCCCAAAAGATGAAGAGCCACAAACATTTGCAAATGCTTAGTACATTGGACTAAATTTTAAAAAGAATTGATAAAAAGGAACTTCTCAGAGCATCTATACCTTCTCTTTCCACATGAAAAGTTTACAATGTTATAAATACTATAGGGTATACAACTTAATATTCTATTAAGAATTTAAAATCCCAATGCAATGGTTATAAAAAGCATTTCACAAGTAGAGAAGTTATTTAAAAAGAGACATCTTATTTTAGGATGTTGGTTGGTCTTAATAAATTAAATGGAAATTTTCCTGAGAACTGGATGATGGAAGCTGTAGTGCTGTGGGTTGAAAATGTTACCTGGATGCCACTGGGAGGCACTGTGGCACAGGGAGTGAAAGGCGCCCAGCATCTACTATTGCTCAGCTTCCAACTTCATGAGACCTTGGACAGGTCATTTAATCTTACTCTGGGTCAGTTTTGTTATCTGCAAAATGAGATTTATTCTCAGTGTGCTTCAATGAGATGAAGATGTGACAGATAGCAAAGCATTTTTTGTTTAAAAAGTACACCGTGGCTATTAAATATGTTGGTAAAGATTGCCAAGATATATTATTAAGTATAAAGAGTAAGGTGCAGAATAGTAATTATAATATGGTGCTTTTTTAGATATGAATTTTAATGAAAAAATGTATATGCTGATTATGATGTTATTATTTTACTAGAAAAATAAATACTGATTAGGGAATTTAGAGTGGGAAGTGGGCTTCTACTTCATTAAAAATATTAACAGGGATATCTGGGCAGTGGGATTTGGGGCTATTTTTGTTTTTATTATTTTCTCTTTAAAAACAAAATAATTGTTTAAATTAAAATCAATGACCCTTGGGAAAGAGGGTGCTGCACAGTTGTTAGGAAGGATCATTATGAATGAAGAATAATCACAGCTGATTGCAGACCTGGTCATAGAAAGGAGGACATTTTCAGCAAGAGGCTTCCCAAGGATGAGGAAGTACCCCAGATTCACTTCTGCAGGTCCCTTAAGTAGAACCAACTCAGAGACAGTTTTGCTCTCTAAAAAACCTATGTCCCTGGCTGTGAGAATTTTGCTAGATTTATTTGCAGGTAACCACCTAATGCCGACAGTAGAGCATCTATCCCCTCTCCCAAATGTTTTCCCTTTCTAATGGAGCATGCTCTCGTCAGAATACAAACCTTTGCTAATGTCTACCATTTTCAGAAAACCCTCCGTTGACCCCATTTCTTTCCTACCGCTGTCCAGTGTCTCTGCTTTCCTTTACTGGCTTCTCTAAAGAGTAGTCTGCATTTGCTCCTTCCAGGACCTCCTCCCCTCCCATTCGCTTTTTCAGCCTTTTTTGTTGTTGTTGTTGTTGGATGAAGTGTTTTAAACTGATATAACATCTCAGAGAGTAGTAGGATGGATCACAAGATACTTCTCACCCAGCTTTAGCAGTGCTCAATCATGGCTAGTTTTGTTTCACCTATATTGTTATTCACATCTTTTCATACTCTGAAGTGAATTTCATACACCATGTCACTTTATCTGAAAATATTTCAGTGTGTATTCTAAAAGATAAGGACCCTTATACCATGACTAATACCTTAAAAAATAATGATTTTTAAATATCATTAAATGTCCAGTAAGTCTTGAAGTTTCTCCTTGTCTCATCTATGTCATAACTTTTTCTTAACACTGAGACAATTAATGTCCATTTATTGCATTTGTCCTCTGTCCTTTCTCTCTCTCTCTCTCTCTCTCCGTCTCTCTCCATCTTCCCCTCACTTGTAATTTGTTCACTGAAGAAACTGTAATGCTTGTTCTTTAGTTTTTCATAGTTTGGATTTTGCCAGTTGCATCCCTGTGATGTAGTGTAAGATGTTTCTCTACCCTCTGTATTTCCTAAAAATTGGTAGCTGAATCTAGAGGGTTAATCAGGCACAGGTTCGATTTTGGGGATGTGGGGTCAGGGGTTCAAAGGTGGTGGTGGTAGGATCTTCTCTGAGGACATTTATAAAGTCTGTTTGTTTATCTTTTTGAGATGCTAGTAGCTGTTATGATCAATGCTTATTTCTATTCATGAGGGGTTTCAAAATGATGAATTTTATCATTCCTTTTTCATATATTAGCTGGAATACCTTTTAAAAGTGAAATTTATCTGCATCTACTATTTGGATACCCAGTGGTACAATTTATACAGGAAAGGCAGGATAAATTCTTTTTTTATTTTAAAGATTTTATTCATTTACCTTTAGAGAGAGGAGAAAGGAGGGAGAAAGGGAGAGAAACATTGACGTGTGAGAGAAACTTTGGATTGGTTGCTTCTCGCATGTCCCCCACCTGGGGGCCTGGCTGGCAACCCAGGCATGTGCCCTGACTGGGAGTTAAACCTGCAACCTTTCAGTTTGCAGGACAGTGCTCAACCCACTGAGCCACACCAGTCAGGGCGGCAGGATAAATTCTTGATCGTTTTATCTACTACTCTCAAAATAATAAGTTGGTTCCCTAGTGTCTCCTAAATCTTATCTTCAGTTCTTTTTTGTGACTTTTTCACAAAAACAGTATCATTATGAACTAATGTATTTAAACATATTGGATGCGTTTCAACCCATCCCAGTTGTTACCCACACTGATGCTCGGATTTTCCCATTCCCTCTATCTCTTAAACTTACTTCAATGGTGTCCACCACTCTTGTCGTTGTCACCATTGGCTTCCATGTCACAAGATCCCACAGTCAGTTCTGAGTGCTCATTTAAAAATTTTAAAAAATTACTTCACATGCCATATTGACTCTTTCAAAGTATCCAATTCAGTGAGTTTTAAAAAAATTTTATTCACAAAATTGTGGTCATCACCACCTTCTAATCCCAGAACGTTTTCATTATCTCACCCCCAAAACCTCGTACCCCTTAGCAGTTACTCCTCATTTCTCCCTCCCTCAGCTTCTTGTCACCATTAACCTACTTTCTGTCTCTATGGATTTGTATATTCTGGACATTTTATACAAATGGAGTTATATAAGAGGTGGCCTTTTGTGATTAGCTTCTTTTACTTACCATAATGTTTTCAAGGTTTATCAATGTTGCAGCATGAATCACGAGTCCTCACCCTGACCATCAGGAGCACTTGATGTGACTGGCCTCTTTGTTTTTTGGAGTTCTGCAGCTTTTTCTCCCTCCCTTCTTCCCTTCCTTCCCTGTTAATAAATTTTTATTTAAGGAATTTCACATGTTCTGATTCCTTCCACTGCCTAAGTTCCTTCCAAGTTTGAGTCTTAATCCCCTTTAAAAATAATTTTTTGCTCAATCCAGTTGTTATGTTGGTCAGTCACAGTTCTTTTAGTTGAGCTTCTTTGATCACCACTTGAATATGGACATGCTTCAGAAATTCCCCACCTGTAATCGTTGGGACCCAATTTCTTCAAGCAATTTACTTTAGGGCCCTAGAAGTTAGCTAGTAAGAAGTACATCGCTATTTTGGCAAATGATATAAGATACATTATTTCTTAATTGTTTCTAAAATTGAAAAGCCTTATTGTATATAGTTTGTTACTTATTGAGCCTACCGAAAAAAAAGTTACAGGTCTCATTATTGCCACTGCAATAAAATTACTGTGATGGAAGCATAACCTGTGTCTCAGTGTAGCCACTGGAGCACTCTCTTCGTTATGTTCCTCCTACTTCACTGGCTACCTCTCTCATTCTTCTCAGGTGCTCCCTCCTTCTCTTTCAGTCCTCTTAGTACTGGCGAGCCCCAGGACTCGGGCATCAGACCTCTTCTCTTCTTTACCCTCATTCCAGAGGGACCCTCATCCAATCCCATGGGTTTTCATTCCGGACATATGCCATCAACTCCTAAATTTATATCCCCAGCCCTGATCTTCATTCTTCATCTCTTCTTGGATGTCAATATGCATTATAAAAACAACATGTCCAAAGTGGACTCCTGAGTCACCTCAATCTCCTGCTTTCCAATTTGTTTCTCCCATAGCCATCCTTCAATCTAGACGACCAAAAAGCTTTATGGTCATACTTTACTTGATTTTTCTCACCTCTACATTGTATCTATCAGCAGATCCTGCTGAACTTTCCTTCAAAAATATATCCAGAATCTAGTGTCTCCTCATTGTTTTCATAGCTATGCCCCGTTGACTAAGCTCCTATCACTTTTTGTTGGATAATTGCAATAAACTCCTGATTGGTGTCCCTGCTATCACTCCTCTGCAGAATATTCTCAGCAGCTTGAGAGACCACTTTAAAATATAACTCAGATCATATATCTCTTCTGCTCAAAACTGTTCAGTGGATTCCCACGTTGGTCAGAATAAGAGCCGAAGTTTTTACCATGTTCTATAGTTTCTTACAAGCCCTATGCGATATGCCCTCCTCTCACCCCCTCACACTCACCTCCTGCTGCTCTCTACCTTGATTTCCGCATTGGTTTCCTTGCTATTCCTCATATACGACACACATTGTTCTTACCTCAAGGCTCTTTTTACTCTGTTCTTTCTGTCTGGAATGCTCTTTCACAATCCTTCATCTTTCAGTTCTGTGTTTATATGCCACCTAATCAAGGAAGCTCACTCAGCCCACGACCCTTTCCCCACATTCTCTATGCCACTTTCTCTGCTTTTCTTTTTTTCCAAATTACTAACCCACTGGTGCACACACACAAGTATATGCCTCCATGTGTGCACACATTTGCCACCTATGCATGATGTATACCTACTTGTTTACTAGTTTGTTTCCCTATTACCTGTCTTCTTCCTTGGAATGTAAGCTTTGTGGATGCAGGAACTTAATTTTGTTCCCTGCTGTATTCCCAGTGCCTAGAATCATGCCTGGCACATTGTAGGCTCTCAATATATGTTCATCGAAGGAGTGAATGAATTGTCTACACACTTCTCCCTCCCTTGGAGATAAGTGACAAGAGCAGAAATTTTAAAACATTATTTTGGTTGCCTTCTGATTGACATGAGATGGTAGGGACCTTCTGTTTTCTTTCCAAAACTTTGGCTGGTCAGGGATGACACAGTCCCTCTGAGCTGTGGGCCCACAGTGATTCCTACTGGACAGTTAACACATTTTCCCCCCCTTTGATCTCCTGCAGCATCCTTGGGGAGTTGACATTTATGCCCACCTGTGAGCCTGGCACAGAGCCCTTCTTCCCTCCAGATGTATGGATGCTTGGCTTTTGTGGAGATGCCAAACAAACAATGGAAGATTATTTTGGGGGCTGGAAATTACTTCCAAAAGCCAAAAGTGAGAGAAGTGTTATCACGAAGGTTAGCATACCCAAATATCTTGAAAACTGACTTGAACAATTCTGCCTGCTACAAAAAGAGATGAAAAGAAATTCTAAACATAGTTCTAAACATCAGACTTTCAGAATCAGAAGGGCATTCCCCCCACCCTTCCCTCCTTTTTTTCTTTCCTCAAATAGGACACCAAGGGCCAGAGAAATGAGGCAAATCTACAGGATTGTACAGATAATAGCAGAATCAGAGAGCAAACTCAGGTTTCCTAATTCTCACTCTTTGGAATACATTTTACTACCTTCCCAGTAAACAAGAAAATAATCAGAGAAATGCTCAGTTGAGTATCTTGGGGAAGTTAACTGCTTAGCGCTCAGAAAGCTCAGTGCCAGTGGACAAGTAGCTAGAGTATTACCTAAGAGATGGAAAAATAAACATTTCTTGATCTTTACCCACTCTAAAGTTTCTTGTTTATCTCTCTAATCCTGTAGATTTCTCCCAAAGCTATTATTTATCTTTAGCTCAAATCATTATTTGCTCATTTACTTGCAAAGAGCTTATATCCTATGGGCAAGAGGGAACAGAGAGGGTCAAAAGGAAAATGTGTTATTTTAAAAATTACTACAAATAGTTTTAATGTACATTAAACGTGATAAAATAATAACAGCTAACATTAATTGAGGTTATAATGTGTGACACATGCTATTACTATGTTTCATACATTGTCATATCTAATCTTCATAGCCTATGAGGTAAATACTATTATCATCTCCATATTACAGAGGCAAAACAGAGGCTTGGAAAGATTAGGTAACTGGGATTCGTTTATTTTCAGTCTTCAAATATATTTTTAATATATCAATATACAGCCCTTCTGCCACTCGCATACCCTTTGTCTCTCTATGGCTTAGTGAGTATGGAATTGTATCAGTCTATACAAAGTTTTCTGGCTTTTTTTCCACATTAATGGTTTCTAGTGGTAGGACAATATATTTATAGAGATTTGGATAAACAGATAATTATAGATAAATATGTAGAACACATACATAATTTGGAACACTCTTTTTCAGTCAGGACACACAGATTCACCAAAGGAGCCCTTTAGTCATATCAAATCTAGGATTTAATTCCAGTAGGAATGATTTACATTACAAACTATTATGCTACAGAAGATGAAACTAAAATATATTTTGTGTTTTGTTTATATTTTTGTGATCCAAGCTTTGGCATGATAGTTGTCTTACATAAATCAAAACATGATTTAATAATATGGTATTTTACAAAGCTATAAAACTCTTATCAGGAGACATAGGTGTAAATCTTCATGATGGTGGGGCAAACATAGGTTTACAGTTGTGAGTATGTGAAAGTGTTTATTCTTGTATTATTATTTATTAATTATTTGCATTATTTTCCATATGAACAACTGTAAACCTACATTTACCCCACCTGTGCGACATACAAAGCATAAGCAACAAAGGGAAAAACAGATAAATTGAATTTTTTCAAAATTAAAAGCTTCTCTATATCAAATGATGCTATCAAGAAAATAGGAAGACAACCCACAGGATGGGAGAAAACCTTTGCAAATCTTATACGTATAAAGAACTCTTGATGCAACAATGAAAAGACAAACAATCCAATTTAAAAATAAGCAAAGGGCATTTCCTTAAAATAGACATGCAAATGGCCAATAAGAACATTAAAAGGTGCTCAACATCATTACTCATTAGGAAAACAAGTCAAAACCACAATGAGATACTACTTCATACCCACTAGAATTGCAATAATAATAATAATAATAATAATAATAAAATAAAGGAAAATGAGTGTTGGTGAGCGTGTGGGGAAACTGGAACCATCATACATTGCTCGTAGGGATGTAAAATGCTGCTGACACTTTGGAAAACAGACTGGCAGTTCCTCAAAATGTTAGAATTACTATGTGATCCAGCAATTCCATTTCCAGGTATATGCCCGAAAGAATTGAAAGCACGTGTTTTCTTATGAAAACAAGTACATAAGAACTTGTACATGAATGCTCATAGCAGCATTATTAATAGCCAAAAGGAGGGAACAACCCAAATGTCCACCAACTGATCACTAGATAAACAAAATATGGTATATCGATACAATGCAATATTATTTAGCCATAACAAGGAATGAACAACTGATAGATACTACTCCATGGATGAACCTTGAAAATATTATGTTAAGCGAGAGAAACCAGACAGGTAAGGCCATATATTGCATGACTTCATTTAGATATAATATCCAGAACAGGCACATTTACAGAGACTGAAAATAGTTTCGTGGTGACCGGGAAATGGTGGGACAGAGGATTTAGGAGTAACTGCTAACAGATAAGGTGTTTCTCTTTAGTGTGATGGAAATGTTCTGCAACTAGACAATGGTGAAAATTATACATGTCTGTGAATTATACTCCTGAACCGTATATTTAAAAATGGATAAAATGGTGAATTTTATGTTATGTGAATTTTATCGCAGTTAAAAATGGCATTTTACTAGATTTAAGTGATACCTATGTTTGAATCATCTAATTTAAGTTTCTGTGCTCTTCATTGTAAGCAAACTTTGCTTATTTTTATATTCTTTTAGGGTTTGATTTTGAGGCAATACCAGATTGGGGTGGGGCAAGTGCTGCTTGAGTCATATCAGGACCTGTACTATGTGTTGCTTTGCTTCAACTTCTCTTTTTTTATTTATTGAATTTATTAGGGTGACATTGGTTAATAAAATTATATGGGTTTCAGGTGTACAATGAATTCTATAATACATCATCTGTGTATTGTATGGTGTGTTCACCACCCCTGCTTTGACTTCTGACCAGGTAGTTTTATTGCTCCACCTTCAGGAGGCAAGGAAAAAACCTGGTCATCACCGAAACTGCATCTGTCTAATGGCAAAACATTTGATGAATTTAATCTAAAAATGAGCTGGAGAACGGACTCTTAGACGTTAGGATTATGGTTGGTCTTGGTTGGGAGAGGAGATGATTATGACTTGGAAGGAAATGCAAGGGAGTTCCTGCAGTGCCTGACACTGGTTACAAGCGTGTGTTCAATTCGTGGAAGTTCACCCGCTTGCAATACATACCCCATTCTGAATGTTTGTTGTACGTTGACAACAAGTAAACAATTCAGTTTAGCCTCCTGATATTTAGCCCCAATCACTTCAGTGGGGACCAGAACTCACTAAACTGACTTACTGACTTAGAGATGACACCCAGCCATGGCCATTCTAAAAGTTTCTGTTTCTATGAACAATACTCTGTGGGTTCTGCATCAAACTATTGATTTTAAGAGCAAGGTCATGGCTAACCTGTGACTCCTGTGCACTGGGACTGCTAGAATGTAATCCCCCTGGATGAGGTGATGTCCTGAGTCAGGGTAGTGCTGCCAGGCAGGTGTGCCCCACACCCTACTCTGCCATCAGGGCCCCACACCTAGAAGCTGCCTGCCGTGGTGCTTGCTTCTTCTGCCTGGACCCAGAAATGGCCTTGTGGGTGCCCACTACAAACAGGTCCAACTGGCCTTCTAGTGGGTTAAAGTCCACGACCTCATGTTGAAATACTGGTGCTGGGTGTACTTTGGCATCCAGAGGTTTTTGGATTTTAGAAAGGCATTACATGGCATATACTGTAGAGTATATAATACTGCCAACAGGGTTTGGGGCCGCTCTCGGTAATCAGACAATGATAACAAAGACTACATACATACGGTCTCATGTCAGCTCATGCCAGGGCGTGCTGTCAAAGGAGTTTGCATCAAACTTCAAAAAAATGTTTTGCTTTTCAGGGTTTTGGGGTTTGGAATTGCTCATGAGAGAACATGGGTCTGTATCAGCCAATGTTACCATTGAGTGAATGTCTCAGGCCTTTTAAAAAAAAAATCCTCACCTGAGAACTTGCTTATTGACTTTAGAGAGAGGGGAAGTGAGGAAGAGAGAGAGGGAGAGAAATATCAATGTGAGAAACACCAATTGGTTGCTTCTTCTACGCCCCGATTGGTGACTGAACCCACAACTTAGACATGGGCCCTGACTGGGAATCGAACCTGCAGCCTTTCAGGATGATGCCTAATCAATTGAGCCACCTGGCCAGGACTCAGGCCTTTCTTGACAGAGGTTTTGATGGATGGAGGTGCTAAGTGGGAAAGGGAATGGGGGAAGGAATCAGATAGGGAGGAATGTCACATTCTGCTTAGGCTGGGGCTGTGCCTAGCTACGTGTAGGTAGAAGAATGGCAAGAAAACCTTGCTGAGGTGGGACACATGTGCCCGGTGCAGCACAATCCTTTCTTGGAATCTATTCTCCTCTGTGGCACCTGCTAAGCTGTCAGAGCTTGTTTACATGTCGTTGATTCCTGCAGCACATTAGTACCTTCCTGAAGCATTCAGCCATAGACAAGGTGATAACTGTAAATTTTCTGGAGATTAATATTTATCTAAATTAAGTTAATTATAAGGACGTTGATGTTAAGGCTCACTTAGACATGTGATTTTGAAGAGATTAGAGTTGAATTCCCTAAACAAAATGCCAGGGAAGCCTTTCCTGGAAAATTGATTTGCCATCATTCCTGCTGATCATTCGACAGGACAAGCTTAATGGGGGAATGGCTTCTAATATCTTTCTTCAGGGTTGTCTATAAGGGTTGGAGGGGAATAAACAGACAAATCTCACATCACATTGGGAAGGTGTCCCCAAACATATTAATTTTGGTATAAACTATTTTAAAGGAAGTGTGAAGAAAGTGATGATGTGGGGTTTTTTATGTGTGTCTGCAAGAAGGAAGATGGTAGCCAATGGTGGGGGTGTTTTGTAGGCTGGTTCTAATTGTAGTTGGTGGAGTTCAAGAGTATTCATAGAGTGTTATGGGGCATAGGGGAGGGGTATCAGGGAAATGATGCTTTGAATTGCCTTTTTTCTTGTTTCTTGCCATTATTAAAAATTTAAATAAAATGTCCAGATTTCAAGTTAGTTTAATGAACTTTGGAAAGTGCATATTTCCATGTAAATACCACCCCAATCAAGATATAAATCATTTTCCTCACCACAGAAAGTTCCTTTGTGATTCTTTCCAGCCAGTACCATAACCCCATCCATCACCTCAGAGGCACCCAGACCAATTGCCTTTGGTCTAGGCAGTTACAATAGGAAGAAGGGGAGGAAAGGCAATTTCATGGGGGGAAGAGTGCAAAGGTATGGACATCTGAGAAACTGCGACATAGGTAAGGGACCTCCAGTTCTCTGGTATCCTGTCTCTGGGGCTGAGGGCATGCCCGCTCTGTTGGATGAAAGTTTGACATTGTTGAGGCTAGGAGCCGGGTCACCAAGAGATGGGAATTCAAGCAGCTTGACTTTCATTTTTAAGACAAAGAGGGCATGGAAGGGCTTCAGACAGGATATTTAAACTGGTATTAAGACCAATGCACTTAAGTTTCTTTCTTTCTCTTTTTTCTAATTAAAAAATTCAAAACAAAATTTAAATCTTTTTATTGTGTTAAAATATACACAACATAAAATTTACCATTGTAGCCATTTTTAGGCGTACTGTTTAGTGGCTTTAAATACATTGATACAGTTGTGCAGCTATCACTACCATCCACCTCCAGAACGCTTTTCATCCTGCAAAACTGAAATTCTACCCATTAAACAATAATTGCCCGTTCCTCCCTCCCCCGGTCCTCTGGCACTTGCCATTCTGCTTTCTGCCTGCATGATTTTGACTACTTTAGGTATCTCATATTAGTGGAATCATACAGAATTTATCTTTTTATGGCTGGCTTATTTCACTTAATATAATATCCTCGGGGTTCATCCATGTCGTAGCATTTGTCAGAATTTCTTTCCTTTTTAATGATGAACTCTTTGTATGCATATACACACATTTTGCTCATCCGTTTGTCTGTCAATGGATGCTTGGATTGCTCCCGTGTTTTAGCTACTGTGAATAAGGCTGCTATGAACTTGGGTATGCAAATACCTGCTTGAGACTCTGCTCTTAGTTCTTTTGGGTATATACCTAGAAGTGAAGTGGCTGGATTATATGGTAATTCTATGTTTAATTTTTTGAAGCATGACCATACTCTTTTTCACAGTGGCTATACCGTTTTACATTTCCACCAACAGTTCACGAGTTTTCCAATTTCTCCACATCTTTGTCAACACTTTGTGTTTTCTTCTCCTTTTTTCTTTTAATTGTACTCTTCCTAATGTGTGTAAAGTGGTATTCTGTTGTAGTTTTGATTCTCATTTCACCAGTGATTAGGACCTTAATTTTAAAGAGATCACTCTGGCAGTAGTATGCGTGGGGGAATTGAAGGGGGCATTGAGTAAAGGCAGGGAGACTGGTTAGGAGTGTACAGCAGTCTGCAACTGTTGGAGGACTGAGGTAAGACAGTGGGTAGTGAAAATGGAGAAGAGGAAATGGATGGGAGAAGCATTGAAGAGATAAACTCTCCCATACTTGGCGATTAGTTGGAGGTTGAAGGAAAGGGAGAAACTTACAAACTAAGGTAACTATAAAGCAGTAAGCACATGGTATTTTCTTCAGTAACACCAGATTTTGTACCTCTTCGTGTTTCAAGATTTTGCTTACTCAAAATTACTAGCTAGTTAGAGGAGAACATTAGGACTCAGGTCCCTGGCTCCCATGTAATTGTAGAGCCCCTTACATGTCTCAGAAATGGGCTACTTGTTATGCTTAAACAAATCAATCAGGATTGATTTGTTTTCTGAGGGAGTGACTAGCATAGTCAATCTATGATTTTAAAATAATAGCTTTATTAAGATATGATTCACATACTATGCGAACCACCCATTTAAAGGGTATAATTCAGTGGTTTTAATACATGTGCAGATTACGCAAGTATCACTGTTACAGTTCATATGAAGGCATTTTCATCCCCCCAAAAAGAAACCCTGTACCCATTAGCTGTCACTCCCCAATTCTCCCTCCATCCCTGCCCCTAGGCAGCCACTAATCTACTTTCTGTTTCTATATTTTGGAATGTTCACATAAATGTGGTCATTTGTGACTGGTTTCTTTCACTCAGCATATGTTCTCAAGGTTCAACCAAGCTGTAGCATGTATTAGTACTTTCTTTTTATTGCTGAATAATATTCCATTGTGTGGATATGGCATATTTTGTTTCATCAGTTGATGGACATTTGGGCTGTTTCCACTTTTTGGCTAGTATGAATAATGCTGCCATGAACATTCATGTACAAATCAATCTATGGATTTAAGTGGGAATGCCTACCATATGGGGTTTGTTGCAAGAATAAATTGAAAGGATGAATGTAAGACATCAAATAGAGAGCTTGGTACACAGCTGGTGCAAAATAAATGGTGATTCCATATGCTGGGGTTGGTGACAATGACAGCAATCTCTTTTAGGAGCTGGTGGTGACTATTAATGGCTCCCAAACATTTCTTTCTTTCCCGTTGTCCTGTTCTACTGTTCCTTTCCCACCTTTCCCTTTTGAGTTTCTCCTTTTCTACTGTATTTCCTTTTCCTTCCCAACTCATACCTTAATTAACATTACTGGTGATTCCCTAGTATGTTGCTTAGCACCTGGTGGCCCGAGGACAGGGCCGCAATCTTTGTTACTCTTTGGGAGCTAGCATAAGTAAACTTAGGGAGCAAGCAGGGCAATGTACAGGAATTACTACTGGGGAAAGCCTGAAAAGATTTTTGTGGACTTTCTAGGCTCCACTTAGGTGGCAAGACCTAATATATTGTTTTCAGCCATAATTATCCAAGCTTTACAACTTCTTTTTTATACACGAATGCTCAGAGATTTTTATCCTTCAATCAAAGGAGTGCTTCTTTGTTTTCTACGCTGCTATGCAAGATAGTTATTTTTTATAAACATTCATCTTAACATTAAATAAGTTATTTTTATCAGTCCAGGGAGAATAGAAAATATCTGTGGAGACAGCTTGCATTTTGAAGTTCAAGTGTTTAAACCCTTTTAAGGGCAAAGTTTTATTTTATTGGTAGGAAATTGTTAAATTTATTCCTCTGTAAAATATAGTAATCTGTCCTTTTATGTGAAGAGAGACAAATATCTAACTCAATAATATTGCTTGACATCAAACAATTGATCAAATATTTCAGCAAAGACAGTTTTATGGCTGGTGTTGGTGTTGGGTGGTGTCTGCATCTGAGCATCCCTTTCATATTAATTCAGTGTCACTGATGTCTCTCTTTGATTCACACAAAGGAAGAGACAAATTTTTTCTGTAGGGAGCGCCTTAGAAGCAGAAGCTGAACTGATATGGCAGAAGAAATGAAATAAGATTTCATTAGGCTTTTTGTTTCGAAAACCTGCTATGTGGGTGCACTTTCTTCTGACTAAATTAATAGTTTATTTGCTTTTGAAGTGTGAAAGGGACAAAGTTACTTGAGAGAAACTCCAACCCCTGGAGTGAGGATGGCCTATCCTTGGGAGTCTCCTCTGAACATGTAACAGTGAAAATGGCAGAATCTGCGTTAACATCACACAATCCAAAGACATGAGAATTAAGGAGCACATGTGGATTTGTGGCACATGGAAATGTGTGCACAGAAAAAGTAAACCTATAATTCTTTAAAGACAGGAAGACATTTTTCCTTAACAAAATGGGTACATTCTGCTTAGTTATCAAGTTCGAAAATCTCCAAGAATTAAAGAGACTGTGTCACTGGGGTCCTGCTATAGCCTTTGGTGTGGTAGCAAAATGTTATAAGACTGCCATGACTGACTCTGTGCTGTGGCAGTGTTGGCTCTCACATGTAACTGGAGGAGGTGTGAATTTCATCATGTTGATAAATTGGGCTGTCATGATTCTTTTATAATTACTTCAGTACCATGTTTGTTAGTCCTGGCTTTGCCCCTCTGGGGTGGAAACCAGAAAATTCTCAGGATAGTATGTACCTCCAGTATTGCCAAGTCTGCCAAGCCTACAAGGCACCATAGTCCTATCACTCCCAGCAGTGTAACAGGTGTGTGATGAAGATGGCCCATCACTGTCCTCGGATCAACAACTGTTGTGGTTACCAAAATCATGCTTCATTCATACTATTTCTCCTTTGAGCATCAATGGGTTGTATTCAGGCTGCCTTCATTTTTGTTATGATTATATACACAGCTTTATAACGGGCTCTCCTTTGCATGGAACATGGTAAAGATTGATAGGAGTGCAGATGGGAGAGACCCTCTTCCAATTATTCCATTTGGATTAGTTGCATCTGCTGCCATCTTGTTTGCCTTGGGATTAGCTTTAGGATCAACCATAGCCATTGGGATATTGTTTTTTCTCCAAATGAAAATAATTCTCAGAAACAAAACTTCTATTGAATCACGGATTGAAGAAAAGGCTACAGATCAAGTTCAGCAAGATGAAGTCTTTCTTTTTCCTTATGATATGGGGAGTTGATAGAAGAACTTTAAACAGTTATTTACCTGGTCAGGGGTTCCAGAGGGAGATGGACTGGAGGGGCCAATAAATGAAGGCTGTCACCAGTACAGCTTAATGATAGAACAGCTGAAACAAAAAGCAGATAAAAGAGTAAGGCGTGTTCAGTATAAGGTAGTAGAAGAATACAGTGGTGCCTGCTGACCTTTGAATAAAGGAATCAAAGCATTCTTCATGAGCTCCTGCACTGAAGAGCCTCGAATAATGCTGCAGTGCAGGTAGTTAGTTCATTTTAGCCATGAGAGAGTTACAATACTGGTTGTATGGAGACAAAATTCTTGATGATTCCTTTAAAGAAGATGTTTCAGGAATAAGAGGATGGTTCCCTAGAAACTGCGTGGAAAAAGTGTCTCTGTGATGCTGAAATAAGCCCCAGAGAGTGAGAAGAAAAATAGATAGCCTCTATTAAAATAAAATTATTCTTTAAGTCTGCCCCATTACTTAAAAATTGTACATATTACTAAAATATTATGTAATGAGCCTATATCTGGTTAAGGTGTTTTTTTCTCAAAGGTACCCTGGTGCCATGATCTAAATATTTTTATGACCATTTTGAAAGTGTGAAGCCAACCTGCATATGCCCTTGAATTCCTGCCTTTCTTTGCCACCTTTTTCTCCCCCAAAAGAAAAACCCTTCACCCAAGTAAGTTGATCGTATTTTCTCTAGGATTTTTTATGAGCTGCACACTCCCTTGGAAATGTAGTTCCCCCTTTTCCAGGAGCATCTGCATGCGTTGCTTTTATGCTGTTTCCCCCTCAGTTGGTATTTCTTATGTAATATTCTAGATATGATAGAACTTAATTTGTCACATTCAGTGTAAGCTCAAATTTTGTTACCTGTCTTTTAACAATACTGATTTTGTCAAATAAGATCAATGGATGTTCTCTATAAATTAAAAAAAACCAAACAAACACAAAAGAAAATGGAATAATATACTTAAGATACGCAAGGAAGGAAAATGTGAGCAAAAGATTTATATTGAGTAAGATTGACATGAACTGTGATCAACCTGCAGGCACGTGGGGAATATTGTTCTTATGGGCCCTTATGAAAGTGTCTACTAGAGATCAAGTCCACCACAAAGATTAGAGAGACATTGACATAGGAATTGGTTGGTGAGCATGAACTAATGGTGTTTGTGGAACTAAGACTTAATGAAGGCTGAAAGAGGGAGATTATGATATGTAAAGACTATATGATTTGTCAACATAGATCTAGTACAACCATTAAAAAAGAGGAGAGAATAAGGTTAGCCTAAAAAATGTTTAACTGTTTTCTCTAACCATAATTTATGGTGATAGTATTATTGTTATTCTGAAACTATTGTACATTTATTATGGGTCAGAGCAAATGATGGGGTATTCTAATTCTTTCATTCCCCTGGGTTCTTGAGAACTAGATTCTTAATATGGGAGGAAGGGAATACAATCCCCTAGCAACAGTCTTCTAGTGCCCAGATTTTGGTCTTGAAATACTATGTTCCATCAAAAGAAACTAGGGTTTCTTGGAGAAATAAATGGCTGATTCTAGTTCTGGAGTAGGAAATGTACAAGATGAACTGGAACATTTTGACTTACCAAAGACTACTCGAGTTGTAGACAAAAGGCTTGGGGGTCATCTGGGAGAGGCTCCCTGGTAAAAGGTGAGAAAATTTGTGCCTTAGGATAATGTTTAAATATGTTTAAATCCATGATTTCATAATATCGCAAAAGAAGGCTAATTTGTCAGCTTCTGAAGATGATAGATAACCAATTCATTATTGTGAAAATTGTGTGAATAAAAACAGAGAATCAACTGTTTGTTTATACTGCCTGTCCTTTATGAGCTGTGCAACTGGGTGACCAAATGGTAGATGAAGGGAAACATCTCTTTATAAAATCATTCCAGCCAATAAATGAAAATGATGTGGTAAAATATCACCATCCTAATTATCTCAAATGAATTAATGAACCTAGGCATTGAGTACAAATAACTGCCAACGTTAAAAAAAAAGAAAAGAAAAGCAGACATTATGTATCTCCTGGTGAAAGAACACACCACCACTCCATCTTGCCAAAGGGATAGAATCTGAGTCTCATCATCCTCTGCAGTCGGCAGCCAGTTTGCAGGAAATGCAGAGGACAGAGGAACACGCTGACCTGTACCAGAGTTTGCAGTCATCAAAATCCAGATTGGAGGAAGCTTCACAGGTGAAGCATTCTAGGTCCTTCAACAGACTCATTGCCAGGGAGAGGAAGGGACAGAGGGAGATGTACCAAGTTAGAAAGTGGAGCAAACTGAACTACTGTGCACACGGCATAAAACATAAAGTAACGTAAGAAGGTGATTATACTTTTAGTGGGGGAAGTGGAGGCTATAATTATTATGGGGCACGTGGAGGATAGTTCCCCAGGGGTTCTATCATTAACACGTTACTAGTTTTATCATATATGCAGCCATCTATCCATCCCTTCATTCACCCATCAGTCTGTTTTATTTTTGGATGCATTTCAAAGTAAATTCCAGACATTTGTATAGTTTCCCCTTAGCACTTCAGTACTCTAATACCATTAACTAGAGTTCACTATTTATTTACAGTGTTTCCTTTTGATGTAAAATTTACATAAAGTAAAACATAAATTAGTATACATTCACTGAGACATTGACAAATGTAACCCACGTAACTCAAATTCCAATCAAGATTACATTATCATCACCCTGAAAAGTCCCTCCTGTTCCTTCCAATTCTCTAAAATCCAAATGTATTTTCTCAAATAATCAAATTAAAGAGTAAAATTGATTTCCTTTTGAGTAAAATGAAAAAAATTTTCCATGCTTTATTTCCTCTCTCACTCCCCTGGCATTTCCAATTTTTGTAGATATCCTCCAGGAATCGCACTTTGGATTATTGCTAATAGTAGGACCGAGAGGCAGGGTAGAGTGGCGATAGAGGTTCTGGAGCCAAACTGCTGAGGCTTGAATCCCAGCTTTGTCTCTTATCAACAATGTAACATTGCTTAGTTAATTCACCTGCCTCTGTTTTTTCCTCCTTTGAAAGATGGAGGTAAAACTTTCATCAAAGGCTGGTTGTGAGGATTAAGTGAGGTAATATGTTCAAAGTACTTACAGTAGTACCTGATGCATAGTAAACAAGATATAAGTGCTTGATTTTACTGTTATTAAATTACCATTTTACAGTGTGTATTATTTCTTTCACACCAATTGAAAAGAATATATGCACCTCTATGTTCATAGCAGCATTATTTACAATAGCCAAGATTTGAAAACAGCCTAAGTGCCCATCAGTAGATGAGTGGATAAAAAAACTGTGGTACATTTACACAATGGAATACTGTACAGCAGTAAAAAGAAGGAATTTTTACCTTTTGTGACAACATGGGTGGAACTGGAGACTATTATGCTAAGTGAAATAAGCCAGCTGGTGAAAGACAAATGTCATGTGATCTCACTTATAAGTGGAATCTAATGAACAAAATAACTAGCAAAATAGAACTGGAGGCATAGAAACATGGAACAGACTGACAGCTGTAAAAGCAGAGGAGGCAGGTGGAGACTGGTTGAAAGAAGGTGAAGGGAAAGAACACATATGAATGGATATGGACAATGGTGTGGGCATTGACTGTGGGAGTGTGGGGTGAACTGGGTGGAGAGGGGCAGAGGGGGAAGAATTGGGACAACTGCAATAGCACAAAAAATAAAATATTTAAATTAAAAAAACTTTGGACATTCACTTTCAGATTAAAAATTACATTAACCTATATTAGCAACAGTTATTCAGACATAACTAGATCTGACGGTCGATTGGAGGCATCCAGTGACTTAACTAAGGGTCATCCATGTAATCTGGAACCATTTGTCCTTGTGTCCTCCAGAGTGCATCTATTTAGTAAAGATCCCACGTGGCCTGGAAGAAGCCATGTACCTTCTTTCTCTCTTCGGTTCCCTCTTCTATGACATGTGAGGAATACCATAGACTCATGGAGGAGAGTCATCAGACTCCTCACAGGAATTGCTTGGTTATAAATCAGATTACTCATGTGAAAACTGTGGAAGTCTCTGGAAATCCGTACTCTACAAATGCCTGTGATTGTTGCTATTTATCATTCTCCAAATGAGTCAGTCCTTTTCATCAACCAGGCATCCAAACTCTAGCAGCTGGGGGCAGCCTGCGGATCATTCATTACTGGTGTCTCCTTTTTCCTTCTTCTGTGAGTCATCTTCCCCAAGGATACCCCCATCTCACCCCCCATCTCCCAGCCATTTCTCCTGTACAGCATGGTCAGCAGCCATGACGATGGCTCTAACCCACCCACGACTTTTTTAGGAGCTTGGTCTACCTTTACCCTATGAGACAGTAGGAAGACTTCAACCATTTCTTTGAAATAGTTAGCTTTGCAGCTGTGGAATTTAGTGCAGTCATTTGGAATTCTATTTGATTTTTACTTTCTGCATGTTTACTCTTATGTGAGCAAACCTCTGAGGTTTACTGTCTGAATGTGCAGCAGATAACTTATTCCATCAAGATGGATTTTTTGATGTTAAAATAACTTATTTTCTCTCTTTTGAGGTGCTTTAAATTCACCTTTCTCTCAGGCAAGACAATCTATCTTTAAAGTTAAAGACATCAAAGCTGTCAATATTTATTGTCTTATTAATAAGTCAGATTGAATTTTAACTTTTATTTTATATTTCATGTGTTCTCAGCATATATGATAAAAACCTACCAAAATCATGTTAAAATTTTCAAGGATTCAGTAGAATCTTATACATACTTTACATTAAATACTAAAAATGTTTATTACATGAAAATATGAATTCATAGTAATTCCAGCAAACTGAAGGAAACAAACTTAAAGTAGAGGCTCAAAAACACATTTATAATGTTCCTCAATCTACAAAAGTTCAAGTATGTCACCTGTGCAGAAAGGTTACACTTTTTCCCTCCCTTTTTGTTGTTTCTCTCCCAATATCCTTCCCTTTGTCTCTACTGTTTTCCTTATTACTGCACCCATAAGATACTCCAGGTTCTATTCCTATGGATGATCGCTCTATATAAGAGAAAAGCAGCTAGATTGTCAGTTATGTCTCTTTATCTTCCACTTACATGAGTTAACACACCACAGACATGTTTCCTGAAGTCAAGAGTACCTTATCCTTAGGCGTGTACAGAGAACTAAGCTTTCCCCTTATCTCCCAGCTGCTCTGTGCATTTCTGAGTGCTCGTGTTCCCATGGTCACCTCTTATCGTTGCTTTGAACTGTTTGAACTTATTGTTGCTTTGAACTCTAGGTTTCACCCAGATCTCACCTCCCATCAGATGTCCTTCTCTGTGTCCCTGATGCTTTCCTAGACATGGGACAGAACACCTTTGCTTTGTACATTCTAAGGTGCCATATGCAAAAAGCATTGTGTATAACAGATTTAGAACTACAAGGGAAACAATTTTTAAAAGTAGTTATCAGAGACTCCTGTCAGTCAGCAGGGTTTCTCCATGGGTGTTCCCTTCCTTCTATCACATTGCTCTTCTCCTATCTCTTTCACTTCTCTTTTCTTACTTCTCCACCCAATCTCATCACCGAGTTTTTCTTATTTCTTGGGTAGAAGAGTTTAGCTACCTCTTGGTTCCCCAGTTTTCCCTCAAACCATGACCAAGGCCTCACTTTGGGGCACCTAAATCAATTATATTGCTACACAAAAGTCTGTGGTTCTGAAGGGAATTGTGCCACTTCCTTTGGTTCAGAAGAGATTACAGTCAGAAGAATTTTTATATAGTAGTGTTTATTATTTTTCCTTTATCACTTAGCACAGCACCCAGAAGTTGGCCATGGCCATATTGGAATTTTCCTAGCAATTGATCTTTTCTCAGTTGATTCTCTTTTCAATTCTACAGTGAAGCACTACAGAGGCCTTGGTTCCACCTTACCGCAATCGGAATTGACAACCTGCAAACACCAGACTGATCTCAGGGACTTGCTGCTTTTTTATTAGACACAGTGTGTCTGATATTTCTGCATGTAACCTAATCATTTCTTTGTGTAATTGAACCATCATATTTTGATCTGATAATACAAATTTGTTAAAATTGATTTGGGCTGTTGATTCTGGAACAAGACAGGGTAGATGCAGCTTTTCCTGATTCTTTCCTCTAAATACAACTAAACACACTTGGGATTATTGAATGGACAATTATAAAAGGACTCCGGAGGCTAGAAAAAAGCCACAGACTGGTAGGAAACCTTAGGGCATAAGGAATGATGATATGGTGAGTTCCCTGCATTTTGTTTTTGTCTCTCAAACCCTCCAGGCCTGGTTTCCAGAGAGGCCTGCAATCTGGAGCCACCAACAAGCATAGACAAAAGAACCCAAGAAAAGGCTGCTCTCTCTGGCCAACGGACCAGGAGAATGGAAGCCCGACAAAAACCCAGTGGGGACCTACAACCCCTGTTTTATACCTCAGATCAGTAGGCAGTCCAGTCTGTCAGCAGCAGTGGCAATAGATCCCAGAAACTGCCGCACAACCATGGCACTGGTAGGCAGTTCGATGTGAACACAGTGGCAGGAGCAGTAAAGCCTCATGTCTTCCTGCCCTCTACTAGCACAAGGAGATCCAAACCCAGTGGTTTCTGCTCCATCCCCTTCCCCCAGGTGACCGCCCAGTGGGAGCAGGTGGCTGAAGGAATTGCCTTCTGCCCCTGCAGATGGCACCAGCAGGAACTGAGCAGGAACCCTATAAGCACCAGAAGAACAAAGCACCCTGGAATAGCATTGCAAGGGCTCTGTAAACTAAACTGTCCCTGGAAGGAACTAAAGCCCACAAAGTAGGCCAGTACTCACAGAATAAACCTCAATAGAGTAACAGTCTGCTAAAATAGGGGGTTTTTACAAGAGCTTTAAGTAGGATCAAGAGTCTCCTAACATTATAACCTAAGTGTCCAGTGATAAAAGAAATCACTCATTATACTAAGAACCAGGAAAACCACAATTCGAATGAGAAAAGACAAGCAATTGATGCCAATACTGAGATGAATGAGATGTTTTAATTTATTACCAGGATTTTAAAGCAACCATCCTAAGATTGCTTCCACAATCAATCACAAAGTCCCTCGAGATAAGTGAAAAATATAGAAAACATCAACAGAGAAAGAAAAGTTATAAAAAAAGAACCAAATGGAAATTAGAGAACTGAAAAATTTCATAATTGAAATAACTCACTGAATAAACTCAGTAGTAGCGTGGAGATAAGCAAGCATAGAACCAATGAACTTGAAGACAAAACAATAGAATTCACTCAACCTGAAAAAAAGAAAGAAAATAGACTGAAAAGAAATGAGCAGAGCCTCAGAGATCTCTAGTGGAATACTAACAAAAGAGCTAATATTTGTATCCTCAGAGTTCCAGAAGAAGAGGAAGAACTCAATGGTGCTAAAAGAGTATTTGAAGAAAAAATGGCTGAAAACTTCCTAAAATTGGGAAGGGACTCAAATTTAAATATTCAAGAAGTGAGTGAACCCCGAAGAAGATAAACAAATCTACATCAACTTCTGAAATCTACCAACATAAAAAATTTATAGTTGACATACAATATATTAGTTTCAGGTGTATAAGATTATCATTTGACATTTATAATCCTTATGCTGTGATCACCACATTAAGTCTAGTAACCGACCGTTACCATACAAAGTTATTGCAATAATATTGACTATACTGTATATAATACCTAGTAATACCTAAAACAACCAATAAAAATGATGTAATAATATAAACAAATAATGATGGAATGCTAAAAATATATACCCCAAAGTATTATCCAAAAAAATTAAAAGCAGGGACTTGAACAGATATTTGTACACTAATGTCCACAGCATTATTCACAAATAGATCACTACACCTTTAGCCAAAAGGTGGACCCAACCCAAGAATTAATGTATAAATGGATAAACAAAATGTGGTGTATACATGCAATGTTGTTCACATGGAAAATAATACAATAATTAATAAGCAATAATACAAGAATAAACTCTGTGTTGCACGTACTTACAACTGTAAATCTAATTTTGCCCTACTTTGTCTCTAACCACAATAAAAAGGATGTAGTTAGAATATGCAGCTCCTGTAGTGCACTGGCAAGGGCTGGTAAGGGGAAGAAACAGATAGGTCATTACTATCCTTTACTGGCCTGTAGTAGAGGATCTATACTCCAGGTAGGTCTCTGGAGCAGCCTGTGTTTTGTGGAACCTTAAGCAGCCAAGGCAAGGCATGGAGAGAAGAGCTACTTTCTGAATGGTCAGACTTGAGGGCCTTTAGAAGTTCAGTTCTCAGCAACAAAGTCAGCCAAACTTGATGCAATCAGGTAAGTAGGGAGAGCTTTGTATCACTTATTTCCCCTCCAGTGTTTTTAGATGCAAATCTGATTGATTATCAGCTGTGGAGTGATAAAGTAGATGTAGTGATCTAGAGAAGTGAGAAAGAGTTCAGTGTTTTCAGCCAGGGCTACTGGAAATCCTCATGCTGACCTTATCCGATTCCATTCCCTTTTTGCTGATTCATTAAGTTTATGTCCTTGTGCCATCTGCCTCATCAGTAAAATGAAATGCTCAGGCTTCACTTCAGCACGGGGTCAGTGTGTTACACCCTAAGTGACTGGGGACTCTGGAGAAGTGGCTTAACACAGGAGGTACATTCCTTCACCAAGACCAGATTCCCAGGGCCCCTTAGATTGCACACAGAAGGCTGTTTTGATGGATTTTTTTGGCTGCGTTATCTCTGAAGTTTGGCTGTTGAAAGATTAATGTGGCCTTAGCTTAATAAAAAAACCCCAAGAGAACACAAATGTAACTTGTGAGGCATTAAATATACTGTTTTTAAGAACAAGATCCTTTATATAAACATTTATTGTACAGCATGCATATGCTTAGGTTGAACTATTAAATGTGTCAATTAAGTTCTTAGACATCACTTATAGTTTTAATATATCAGGGAGTGTTGAATCCCGTGCAATTTTTATTAAAGGAAGCAAGCATCTAATACTGTGCATTGCTAACTGGGAGACCATTCATTCATTCATTCATTCTGCATTTAATCAGTTAGTATGTGCAAGATTCTCTGCTATGTCTCGAATCCAGACCTGAAAGCACTCCCCCTATCATTCTTATTACCATTGATATGCTGGAAGCAGGGGCTAACCTGGGAGGCCTCGGCAGGATGCCTGCTGGAACACAAAAGCTGCTGTTCTCTAGCAAAGCCTAGGATTTCTTTGCTGACTTCCCAGGAATTTAGAAAGAACAAGGTGACAAGGTATTGATTGCCATTTGGTATATAATGTTCCATTTTCTTTTAGTCATATCAGTAAAGAGTTTTATTAATTTTCTGTGTCACCAAGCATTTCCTTTTAAACATCCCTTCAAAGCAGTTGGGATTTCTCTCCCCCAATAGGGTGGTACCTGAGATATAGATAAGCACTGGCCTGCTCAAATCATCGACAACTGGGGACCCAAGTACCAGGAAAAGAAGGCATCTCATTCACCCCTCAAGGCCCTGACAGTCTTTTCTCTTGAGAGAAGCCTTCCTTCACCTTCCTAGGCAGTCCTGATCTCTCCCCTGTCTCTCCTTCAGAACCCACTTTGCAGGCTCATGTCACACAGTTTCGTACTGCCCCATTTCCACAGCTGGGCTGTGGGCTCAGGGAGTCTCTCAAGCAGAGTGTCACACAGAGTGGCCTTCTGTGGCAATGCTTTTGTATCCATCTTCTCTACTTCCCCTTCCAAAAGTACATCTATGCTTTTCTGTGTCTCCTCTTGTAAGGGAGAGTGACATTCCCCTAACCCATTTGTCTATACTATGATTAGGATTGGCTATTCTTGGGATGAAGCCTCCTTTTTGTGTCTTGTAATTTAAAGAAACACCTCTTTGGTAGTGGCCTTGAAACACCTAAGGGAAAGAAAGACAGGCAAAGTCTAGCTAGCAAACATGGTTTTCTTTCTTTTAAAATAACTATTGTAGACCTTGCTGGTGTGGCTCAGTGGATTGAGTGCCAGACTATGAACTGAAGGGTCACTGGCTTGATTCCCAGTCAGGGCACATGCCTGTGTTGTAGGCCAGGTCCCCAGTTGGGGTATGTGAGAGGTGACCGATTGATGTATTTCTCACATTGATGTTTCTCTCCCTCTCTTTCCCCCTCGTTCCCCTTCTCTCTAAAAGTAAACAAATAAAATCTTCAAAAAATTATTATTACAAAAAAATCAGCCCTAGCTGGGTAGCTCAATTGGTTAGAGTGTCATCCTGACAGACCAAGTTTGTGGGTTTAATCCCAGTTGAGGACACGTACAAGAATTAACCAATGAATGTATAAATAAGTGGAATAGTAAATCGATGTTTCTCTTTCTCTCTCTTTTATACCTTCCTTTCTCTCTTTAAAATTAATCAATAAAAATTTTTGATACATACCTAAATATGTGTGTAAATGTACATGCACAAACATGTATGTCAATTATGAAGGTTAATAATAAAATAAATAGCAATGACACTAATACTCAACTTAATAATAAAACATAACCAATATCGTTGAAACTACATTTGAATTCCTCCTTAATTTTATTCCTCTGCTTCCCCATCTCCTCCACAGTCAACCACTGTCCTGAATTTTGTATTTATTATTTCCTTACTTTCCTTTATAATCTTAATACATAGGTATATATCACAAAACGATGTATTGTTTAGTTTTACATTTTTGGATCTTACATAAATTACATCATATAGCATGTTTTCTAGGCATCTTGATTTTTAAAAAATTTTAGCGTTATATTTTTTAGACTTAAATGTTGTGGGTAGCTGTAGTTCATTTATTCTCACTGCTGTGTCATATTCCATTGTGTGAATATTCTGCAGGGTTTTTTTTTTTAAAGATTTTGTTTATTTATTTTTAGAGAGAGGGGAGGGAGGGAGAAAGAGAGGTACATCTATGTGTGAGAGATATATCTATCAGGTGTCTCTTGCACACCGCCTACTGGGGACCTGGCCCATAACCCAGGCATGTGCCCTGACTGGGAATAGAACCAGTGACCTTTTGGTTCTCAGGCTGGCACTCAATCCACTGAGCCACACCAGCCAGGGCCTGCAGTGTTTTTAGTTTTTCTCCTGTTAACGGACACTTGGGCTGTTCCTTTTTTTTTTTTTTTTAAACTAACAGTGCTGCTAGGACATTCTTGTCCATATCTCTTAGTGTAGATGTGAAAGAGTTTTCTAAAGTAATTGGCATTCTTGGTTTGATTTACTCTCAAATCTATTTCTTGCCCTCCTGCTTGTATTATAGGAGGCTGACTCCGACAGGCTGTGTGTTTCAGGCTTTCGTGTCAGCTGGATTTGGTGAGTGCGAGACACTGAGGGAGACTGGAGGGCACAAGGAAGAGAGAAGCCATGTATTTCTTCCCTTCTTTCTGTCTTGAGCAGTATTTCTGGAAGTGACCGTGGCTGAGTCCACTCTTGGCTCTAGGATATGGATGGGCCACTGTGGTTCTAGCTTCTGCCAGGTGACTTGTCCATGTGTTTCCTATAACATTGCTTCCACCCTATGCCCCTCTTGCCTAAGAGTCATCAAATGTTTTCACTCAAGGGCCGGATAGCACATATTTTAGGCTTTGTAGGCCATACCATCTCTGTTGGAACCACTTAACTCTGTGAACGGTGTGGCTGTGTCCTAATAAAATTTTATTTCCCAAAATTCTAAAACATGAGACTGTTTGATAATTGTCCTATAAATTCCTGAGGCTCAGTTTACTTTTTTTGAGGTTTTTTTTTCTGTTTTTAAGACTGGATAATATTTATTGATCTGTCTTCAAGTTTGTTAACATTTTCTGCCTCTATCAAGGCTTTCCAATGAACTTTTCATTTCAGTTATTGTTCTTTTGAAGCCTACAATTTCCATTTGGATCCCTTTAAAAATTTTGTTTTATTGCTGAGATTCCCTATCTGTTCATTTAGTAAGACCATCTTGGAACATATTATAGCTGTTTAAAGTTGTCTGCTAAATCCAACATCTGTGCCATCTCAGGGTCACATTTTCATCTGAATAGTGATTTTTGTTCTAGCAGGTAGTTTAGTTACTGGCAGGTCACCTTGAATTTGTGCAGAGTTAGTTTTGTGCTTTGTTATAATAGATCCATAAAAAGCCCATATTGTGCCAAACCCACCCCAACTCCTTGAACTTGGCAAGACTCAAACTCCAAAACTATGTCTCCCCCGCAGATCTTGTCAAGGTTGCCAAGCCATCTTTTTCTTATTATTGTTTATATAATCTGAATACATATTCTTTGTTCCTTGAATATGTTGCAAATACATCCTCTCAGGTTATGACTTGGCTTTTCATTTTCTTTATATCTCGATGACAGTAGTTATTAATTTTAATGTAGTAAAAATCTTCAATTTTTTGAAGGTTAGCACTTTTTAAATCTTCTTTAGGAAATCTTTTTCTACTCCAAAGTCATAAAGATAATCTCTTCTAAAAATTTAAGTTTGACTTTCCCAGTTAAGTCTTCAAATCATCTGGAATTGGTTTTTCAAAAAAGATTTTATTTATTTATTTTTAGAGATAGGGGAAGGGAGGGAGAAAAAAAGGGAGAGAAACATCTATCAGTTGCCTCTTGCATGCCCCTAACTGGGGACCTGGTCCACAACCCTGGCATGTGTCCTGACCGGGAACTGAACCTGTGATCTTCCAGTTTGCAATCCAGTGCTCAATCCACTGAGCCACACCAGCCAGTGGAATTGACTTTTATACCTGCTGTGAGGTAGGAATCCAGTTTAATTTTTCCTTGTGGATAATCAGTTGTCTCAAAACCATTTATAGTTCATCTCTTCCCCAGGTGATATATAAAGTCACCTTGAGATGTATTACATTTCTGCACATGCATGTCACTGTTTCAGATTGTCTGTATTCTGTTTCACTGGTTACTCTGTCAATCTGTGTGCCCATAAACATTACCTTCATCACTGTAACTTTCTATGTCTTGATATCTGGTGAGAAAGTCTCCTCATATTATTATTTAGGAGTGTTTTGGCTGGATCTGACTTTTGGTCTCCATATGTATTTTATAATCAGCTTGTCAAATTCCTGTTTATTAGGGACCTATATGTTTTCAAGCCAAAGAAGAATTTAGAATATATGGTTTTTGTTTATAATACACTTACATTCAAATTGCAGAGGGGACTAACATACATGACCAGTGAATAGCATAAGATGGTATGTGAAGAATTATGTGGAATATATTAAACATATAGGAAAAACCTAGAAGAGAGTTGGATGAAGAAGGTAGAGGGGTTATCGAAAGGGCTGTAGGCCTCAAAGGGTGAGAGGAAGAGGAGGAGGAGAGGTATGCTCAGAAGCGATAGAAATAAAACTTACCTGAGTGTTAACGTATCCCAGTATACAAAGTGCTTTCACATATAGTAACCTTATTTGTTTCCCAAAGAATACTATTGGGTAAGACAGGTAATATTCTCATTTTAGGGGACATACAGGTAAAGTGATTTGCCTAAGAATCCAGTTTGTAAGTGCTAGGCTGGAAATTCAAACCGCATCTTCTGCTTTTAGTGCAGAATTCATTCCATTGCATCCCCTTATCTCTCCTCATATAACAAGGGTTTCTGAAGAAAGCCAGGAGCCCCGGAAGTGAGGTCTGTGTGACGCATGTGCCTTCTCCCTTACCCAGACCAGGCCAGAAATCAGGACAAACTGCTTGATCTGAGACACTGTGTAATGTTTTTAACCTCTAGGCCCACTCAGCTAGGGCCTGACGAGATTACGAGGAGTAAATGAAATGAAAGGGGCACGTAAGAATCACACGGCCTCAAAAAGATCTTAAGTACCTCTTAGGAAATTAAATTTAATATAGAATCAGTTGTGTTAATACAGTGGCTTTATTATAAGAGGCTTGTTGTTTTTTCCTTTTAAAATGTCAAAAAGTAATTATACATTTTTATCAGGTAAAATTTGGAATTACTGTAATTTGCTCTGAACTTACAACTGGCACAATGTCATTTTGAGTGCAGAACTGGACCTTCAGTGCAAAACAGCCAAAGCTGATAAAGTTGATACTCATTTCCAGAAATTTTCCTCTCTTCATCTATCTCAACCCTTCAACTGTTAAGTTCACCTGGTACCTAGTGTCCTCTTAATGACTGTCTTCTAAGTAATACCAGTGCTCAAGATTTGACGTAACCGATTCCTGCTCGGTAAACTGATTTATAAGTTATTTTGATATCTTTCAGAGCATCTTCATTTAATTGAAGCAAATCTTTAAGCTGAAGAGATAAAGGTGTGCAGTGGTGGGCTTTCAGGTAGTCACCACCGTTGGGAGAAAGATGGGGGAAAGAAAATTTTAGTTTTAGATCATCACCTTACATCTGAAATCACACCAAATTAACAAGCATTTATTGACTACCTACAACATTCAAATCAGCAAAGTTTTACTGAACGCCTATAATGTCTCACTGTGGGAAATATGGTTTAATCCCAAGAAATTTAGTGTCTATTAGAGATGATGTAAATTTGAAATTCTTATTTAGGGTCTGTAGATATTCCATGAACTATTTGAAGTTCATGCAGTATTTGATGTTATTTCCTTTGGTGGGGGGAAGTGTCCAGACCATTCATTAGAATCTCAAAGGAACCTATAACTCCACCTCCAAAGTTTAAAAATTACTGGCAAGTGTTCTCTATTCTGTTTGCCTGTAACTCCAGGTCTATGCTGGGGTAGGCTCCCTTCCTTCCCAAGTAGTGATGTCATGGTCAGGATTTGGAATCACAGCTCAAGGCTTGTTCCAGGTTTGCCACTGTTGCAGGTTAGGATGGGAAGCGGGCTCTGCAACTAAGATTAGCATTCGGGAAGTTCATTAAGGAGTACTTTTGGGCCTAACACTTGTAAAAGCGAAGGGGAGAAAGGACTGAGCAGAGGGAGAAGCTGAGTTTCAGTGTCATCTCAGAGGACGCTGCGGTGGATCACACAGAGCTCTGAAGCTGCTGTACTGAGCTTGGGTGATGAGCTTGGCCTTTACACCACCTATTGGTCAGTCATTGGGTGCGGACAGCCCCAGTGAGGACGTGTTATCTTGGGTGCGCTGGCTATCTTCATCCAAGACAGGCCCCTGGGCAGGGGTGGGAGGGGACTGAGAGCTGAGGCCTTTCTGCTGGTGATCCTCTGAGCAGTGGAACTCCTTCCCTTTTAGTGTTCACAAGAGTTTAGCCCTGTGCTTCTCAGATCCACTCTTCTGTGTAAGCCTGGAAGAAGCTTCTCCGGGACTGTGATTGGCATGTCTTCCTGGGTAAACCGATTTTACTGAGGTGGCAGTAAATCTTGGTAAGCTTTATCTCCCACCCTCTGGAGAGCAGATGTCTTAACAAGTCCTCCAGTGTAGTTGTCCATCTGGTACTATTAGCATAATCGCCATCTATATGGAGACTCAGTGTGATAATCTGTGAGGCTTCCAGCCAGACTACCAGGTTAATATAGCTGTGGGCAAGACTGTAAATGAATAGCGTATACAAGACTATAAATGCAGACTGTTACTTGTTTTAAGTGAGCGTGGACTGTTTCTAATCATCCTTTCTCAGAGAGACAGAAAAGAATGCAATTTCCAGATCATACCACATACCTGAGGTCACCTTTATCTGCCAAACAGCGCATCTGGCACAGCAGCTGCAATTGAGGAATGTGCTTGGCTCAATTTGCAGTAGTCTACCTTCATCCTCTAGGATTTGTCTTATTTTTTGTAGGAGCCAGGTGGCGAGTTAAATGAAGACATGATGTGGCCATCCTCTCTGTGTCCTTTTAGGTCTTCAAGGGTGGTGCTAATTTTTGCCATCTCCCCTGATTTGGATTTAGTGTCTAGGCTTGGTGTTGTTTTAGGTCTCTGGAAATTAATGTTAATTTGGACCCTGTGTCCAACGATCCTTTTGGGTAGCCCCCTTTCCTCATGTGTGATTATCTGGGTAGTGGCTATAGGCCCATCTGAGAAGGAAACACGGGAAAATTGCGTGTGCATTTGCTGTGATGTTAAAGGAGCCTTTCTTTTTGGGAGGCTGGATTCCTCTTCAGGCGATTATTTCTGTTTCTAAAAACTGGCTCAGGTTCAGAAACTGGGCAAGGGGCCATGATGTTTTATTAGGGCAATAGCCCTCAAACCCCTGATTATCCACCATTGATTTCCTTTTCTTTTTATATTTGGAGTAATACCATGTTGGCTTCCCACTTATTTTCTACCTAGGGATCCTGCATTCTATTAATCGTCTCCATAACTGTGTGTCCCAGGCCTCTTGGCTGCCCCTCTGACCTTGCTGTTCTCTGTGATAACTATGTCCAACCCCTCTGACAGTCAAGCATTGCCACCTGGCTTCTTTTGGGTGGGGGCAGTATAGGTGGTGGGGGTGGGTCCTGTCACCCTCATCCTCTTTGCTATAGTGAGTTTAGTTTTGTAATGGCAGATCTACGATTAGCCATGGCCCACGGAGGACCGCCACCATTGAATTTCTTAGCTTTGATAAGTGGTACATCCTCTGGTGGGTTGTCTGGCCTTCAATAGTACCACCAGCTCTGGCCTTTTGATCCTTCTTTCATCATCTGCCACAATAGCTTCAGCATTTCTACTTCACTTAGTGTGGCCCATTTCCTCTTCTGTGCTTCTAGGAGTTATCTTAGTGATGTATTTGCACCATCTCCTGGGGCCCTTGCCAGGGTGTGAAATCATGTATCCCAGGACAGTGCTCCCAAAGCCATGAGCTGTCCATTATTCAACCGTATGTTCTGCCTTTCTTGATGCAGCACCCCCAGGATCCGACTGTGCGTGCCTCCCTCACTCCTGCACTGCATTCTGGCCGGGTCCTGAAGTACCTCTGTGGTGTGTTCACCTTCTTCCCTAACAGGCCACAGGCCCAGATCCTTTTCTCACTTCCCTACCAGCTTGCCTAAACTTATTGAGCATTTACTACTTACATTACACAGCTAGATTGTGTTGTGACTTAAAAACCTTGTCATTGGCCTAGTGACTGAATGTGAGGTGAGGGCAAACCCTGAGGGGGCACATGCCTTTTAGCTGGGAGAAGCCTCTGCATCATCTGCAGGCAAAAGGGGAGTGTCAGCCCCCAACAGGGAGGACCGGGCCACTTCTGCAGGCTCAGAGTTTTGGGGGTAATACAGGGTTGTAACATTTTCAGATGGATCAGCCCAGATGCCTCCATCGCATGTGTCATGGTCCTGTTCTTTCCCAACCAGGACTCTGTCCTCAGCCTGGCAAATCCATATTGATGGGGTGTTTAATCTACCTGGGACCTGAGCTGCTCTTATTGTTAAGTCCTGGGGCTGATCTCAGCCTTTTCTGTTCTCCCACTACAGGTGATAAGTGCTTCTTCATATGCTATGCCAGAGGCCATCTGCGTTTCACACTTAGCTTTTAAGTGGTGATTAATCACTCTCAGCTTTTCAGTATCAATGGCATTTAGCAACAGCCACCCAATTTAATTATCCTTATTTTGCCTATATTTTTTCGATGCATGATACACCAAGCCAGCCAATGCTGCTCTTTGTACCAGTACACCACCCCAGTTCACCACAGGTAAAAATTTTAATTGAACTGCTACCTCATGTTGCCTAATGCTACACAGTTCCCCCAGCGATGGGATCCTCATTGCCGATTGGTAATCCAGGTCCAAAATACCTAACCTCCTGTTTGTTTTCTCATACTATGCCTGCTACCGATTTGAAGATTAGTATGCAAGAGACTTATTAGGAAGTGCTCTTAGGATCAAAACCTGTGAAAGAGATGGAAAACTGAACTGTGATGCAGTCTCAGTGAAGCCCCAGCTGACCCCATGGGGTATTCGGAAGTGGAGATGGCATGACTCCTTCAGTGTCCCGAGTTGGGGCGAGAGGACTTTCTCTTTACACCTCCGTGTCAGAGAGCTGTTGGGTGCAGTATGCTCTAGTAAGGGGCCATGATTTTGGCAACGTGCTGCCTTCCACCAGGGTGACTTGTGTAGGGGTGGTACCCGAGAGCTTTTGGCTGGCAGCACTCCTATAGCTGGTCACCCCCAGAGGGAGCAGAGTAGAGTCACAGCATCCAATCCAATAGTTAGGATTTCTAAAATCTTGATTGTGACATCTTCTGACCTCAACTCTCGTTATGACTGTTTAAAAGTAAAGAGTAAATAGTAAACAGTAAACTTGAAGTTGCCCTTTAAGGTTAGGCAAGCTAAGTGAGAAGAGCAGGATCTGCGGTCTTGAGCAAATCTTCACCTCTCTGTAAACTAGAATGCCAGTCCCTGACCTGCTTGCCTTCTGTTGACTGAGGATCTCAGTAGCTTTTAAACAATGTATTTGGACCTGATCTCTGTTTTTAAAGCTTCAGCCAACCTAGCACAGTTTCCTGGGCACAGGAGGAGCTGTTACAAGTGATAGGTGGTAGAAGGACTTCTTTTGCCCAAAGAGTTGCCCTACGTTTTAAAACTTCATTTCACTGGAAGTCTTTTTAGAGCATTAAACCCTTGAGAAAGAAAGCATTTTAAGTAGCTATCTCATTCACACCCAGATGGAAGGAGAGGTGTCCCAGAAAGGAGATACTATAGCCCCTTTATGTGTGATTTTACTTTCCACAGTTTCCATTACCCATGGTCAACCATAGTCCAAAAATACTAAGTGAAAAATTCCAGAAATAAACAATTCATAAGTTATAAATTATGCACCATCCCGAGTAGCATGATGAAATCTCACGTTGTCCCAGCTGAGATGTGAATCATCCCTTTGTCCAGTGTATGCTACCCACCCATTAGTCACTTAGTGGCCATCTGGGTTATCAGATCAGATATCAGGGAAAGAGAGAGAAAGAAACAGCAGAGAGAGAGGCTAGATTCACATAACTTTTATTACAGTATATTGTTATAATTGTTGTTTTATTAGTTATCGTTGTTAATCTATTACTATGCCTAATTTATAAATTAAACTTTATCACAAGTATGTACACATTGGAGAAAACATAGGGTATCTAGGGTTTGTATTATCTGCAGTTTCAGGCATCTACTGGGGGTCTTGGAGTGTATCCCCTGTGGATAAGTAGGGAGTGCTGTATGTGAGAGTGTTGAAAATGTGCTGACTGGCCCTGACCCTCCATCAAACACTTGCACCACTGGCTCAGTTAGCTAGGATGAGTGGGCTGTTGCTCATTGGTTTGCTCTGATGGGAAGCTGAAAGTTCTCCAGCAGCAATAAAGGGGCTTGCTTATTTTTCTAGTTAGATTCTAAATCACCAATGTTTTGTTCAAGTCTATTGAATTCCACAGAAATACAGAGTCCCTCAGTGGTCTCCAAATCCTAACATTCCTGGCAGAGTGTAAGGAACTGTGCTAGGATTGGTACTGTTCACTCTCTCTTCGGTAGAAATTGAGTGGATAAGGAGAACTGATAAAATGCAGTTTTAAAATTTAGCTCATTCATCATTTCCAGTGTTTTAGATGATGGCTAGTGCACTCCACTCAATCATCCCTCAACTCCTGGCAGGAGGTAATAATGACACCTATTTTGGGTAGAGTGGATAATGATAAAAATCCTCTGCATCCACAAAGCGCCTGTTCACAGTGTTATTCTCTGTTCACAGAGACCCACTAAAATGCAGCCTGTGTTAGTTCAAGTCCACTGAGAAGCAGGCTTCAAGATGGAATTAGACACGTAAGAGATTTCTTGGGAATGGGAGCAGGAGAAGGCAGAAAATGTGGTGCAGGTCTGACACCTGAGGAAGGAGGAAGGCGAGGAAGCAGGATTTGGTGACAAGAGTTGTAGGCTACAGCACAGGTCCAAAAGAGGTTCGGCAAGGCCAATGGGGAGTCGTCAAGCCAGTTACACATTGGAGAAGCCCCGTGTCTTGCTGGAATGAGCCTGCCTTAATCTCCCCAGTGAGCTTAATCACTGGCTGGGGCTGTCAGCCAGCTGCATATCCCCAGGGCAGGGGATCTGAGCTGTGCGTTTTCATGGCTGCCACTGTCCACCCCTTGTACTGCACAAATCTTCTCTACACACCCAAGGAGCAGCTTCTGCGTAGTTCCCATCAGCTTCTCTTCCAGGGGGGAAAGGAAGAATAGGCTAATAGGATGAACAATGGCCCACTGTTGCACTTGATCTCCGGGCTGCAACTGGTGTTCATCCTTTCTCTCCTCCACCATCCTGCCTAAATCCCCCTCACCCTCAGCCACCCCCTTAGCAGTAGGTTGCAGCAACTTACTGTTATGCATTGTGACCCAAACCTACATCTCGAGGGGGCGGAGCATTTGGTAATTACCCTTCTTAGGCCGATGTTGCCACACATACCTGTTTAAGTTTCACGGCTCTACCCCACTGTACTTCCAGGCCCCTGAGTAAAAGGCCAGCCCCTGGCCACAGCTCCAGAATCTTCACATATTCCCACTTCTACACATGTGCACGACCAAGAGCATTGCTCCTAATTCCCCAAAAGTGGGAAGATTTTCCTTCTCTGCTGTCTTTCAAGGTCAACTCTGAAAATGGCTGTACTGCAGCAGTTGTCAATTTGCAGCTTATATCCCCATACAAATTGTGCCCAACATTTAAAAAAATCGAGGTACAATTCACATATCATACAGATTTATAAGCCAAACGTGGGCCTTTTCCTGCTCTTTCGGCTGGTTGTGTACGACCAGAGGTGCAAGGCGGGAGAGAGGTGCAGGCACAGCTGCGGTAGGTGATCTGAGTCTGGGCTACCTGCTCAGGCAGCTTTCTTGTGCCCTTTGTTGCTGCTCAGGCTCAGTCGCAGATGTACCATTTCCCTCTTTTGGACCTGTCCCACTTTATGACTTGGCAGGCCCAACAGAATCCAACTCTTAGTGGACAGATGTATGGGTACTCAGTTACCCCATGGCCAAACATTCTGTCTCTAGCAGGGCCCAGTAACACACCAAAAACTCTGCGTGTGTGTGTGTAGGCATAAAATCCTCCACTGCAGATGGCTTGGCCTTGCTCCAGAATCCCAGGCACCTGCATTGTCCCACTGGGGCTTGTGGGAGCCCCACAAGTGCATCTTTTTTCCACCACTAATACCCCTCTCCATGATAGGGTCTGCTGGATTGTATGGCGCAAGTAGCAGGAAGGTCTGCTGTACCTGCCGTATAGCCCTTTCCTGCACTGGGCTCCACCCAAAGCTGGCAGCCTTCCATGTCACCCGTATAGATCGGAGCAGTATTTCTAGGTGTGGACAGTGTTGCCTTCAGAACCCAAAGAGGGCTACCTGGCACTGTGTATCCTTCTTTGTGGCAGGGAATGTAAGATACAGCAACCTGTCTTTTACTTTGGAAGGGATATCCTGGCATGCCCCTGACCACCGGGCCCCTTAAAACTTCACTGAAGTGGCAGGTCCATGAGGCTTTTAGGGTTTATCTTCCACTCCTGCAGCATGTGTCTCACCAGGGCCTCCAGCAGACTCATCCTGTCATTGATGGAATGGATCAGTGTGATGTGCTGTGGGATTTCCAGGTGGCCAGATCTTTTCAGACTATATCATGACAGAGGGCAGGAGAATTAACCTAACCCTAAGACAGTATTGTAGATGCATATTGTCATTGGTCCTATAAGAATGCAGAATGGAAAAATGGAAAACAATGCACTTGCCAAATCATTGGTCACATATCCTATACTTGACACCTTTTTAGTCTGCTCTAGTGTTAATACTATGCCCAGCACAGCAGCTACATCAGGACTACTATTCGCTTGACTTTAGTCTACAAGCATTCTCTAAGATCCATGCAGTTTCTGCAGGGACCAGACTGCTGCATCAAATGGAAATATGGTAGGTCTTGCGTCCTGTAGGTCTTTAATGATGGCACTAATCTCCATCCCCTCCCCAAGTGAGATTGTCTTTGATTTACTATCTTGGCTTGTGGGGGCTCAGTGTCAGAGTTACTACTTGGTCTTCTCCTCTCTTACCTCTTACCTAACAAGCTAAGGACTCAATGTGGGAATTATTCTAACTTCCAGGTATATCAATTCCAATGATACATTCAGGGTCTTGGGGAATAATCATTGGGTAGAACCCACTGTAAGCCAGACATGACCCCATATAAGATGATAATAGGAAGTCCATGGTGATGCTTTGACTCTTTAGGTATCAATGTTAACTCAGATTCTGTGTCCAATAGTTCTCAAAAAGTCTGGAAATTTCCATATCTCACTATATAATCAATGAGTAAATGACCTGGTTCTTTGGAGAAGGATTGGGAGAGTCACCTGTATACTTGCTATGCTGTTAGGGGTCTGAGGGAATTGGCTACCTCACCTCTTCTAGGCTGTGAATTCCAGGTCTAAAAATCACCTTGGTCTGGGAACAGAGAAGGTAAAGTCAGTTTTTATTGAAGTGACCACACTCAACCTCTTGTCCCTCCATTCTTGCCCCCCACCATTTTGCTTATAGATTAAAAAAATATTTTATTGATTATGCTATTACAGTTGTCCCATTGCTTTCTACCCTTTATTCCCCTCCACCCTGTACCCCTCTTCCCACTTGCATCCCTCCCCGCCCTTAGTTCTAGTCCATGGGTCATCCATGTAAGTTCTTTTTCTTCTCCATTGCCTATACCAGTCTTAACTTCCCCCTGTCTATTTTGTACCTACCATTTATGTTTCTTATTCCCTGTACCTTTTCCCCATTCTCCCCCCACCCCCTTCCTGCTGATAACCCTCCATGTGATCTCCATTTCTGTGATTATGTTCTTGTTCTAGCTGTTCGCTGTTTGTTTTTGTTTTTTTATGTTCAGTTGTTGATAGTTGTCATATTACTGTTCATATTTTTGATCATCTTCTTTTTCTTAGATTAGTTCCTTTAACATTTCATGTAATAAGGGCTTGGTGCTGATGAACTCCTCTAACTTTACTTTATCTGGGAAGCACTTTATCTGCCCTTCCATTCTAAATGATAGCTTTGCCGGATAGAGTAATCTTGGATGTAGGCCCTTTCATTTCATGACCTTGAATACTTCTCTCCAGCCCCTTCCTGCCGGTAAGGTTTCTTTTGAGAAATCAGCTGATAGTCTTATGGGAACTCCTTTGTAGGTAACTCTCTCCTTTTTTCTTGCTGCTTTTAAGACTCTCTCCTTATCTTTCATCTTGGGTAATGTAATGATGATGTGCCTTGGTGTGTGCTTCCTTGGGTCCAACTTCTTTGGGACTCTGAGCTTTCTGGACTTCCTGGAAGTCTATTTCCTTTGCCAGATTGGGGAAGTTCTCCTTCATTATTTGTTCAAATAAGTTTTCAGTGTCTTGCTCTTCCTCTTCTCCTTCTGGCATCCCTATGATTTGGACGTTGGAGTGTTTAAAGTTGTCCCAGAGGTTCCTCAGCCTCTCCTCATTTTTTTGAATTTTTCTTTCTGTTCCGCTTGAATGTTTATTTCTTCTTTTGCTCCAAATTGTTGATTTGAGTCCCAGTTTCCTTCCCTTCACAGTTGGTTCCCTGTATATTTTTCTTTATTTCACTTTGCATAGCCTTCCCTTTTTCCTCCATTTTGTGACCATACTCCACCAATTCTATGAGCATCCAGATTACCAGTGTTTTGAACTTTGCAACTGTTAGGTTGGTTATCTCTTCATCACTTAATTTTATTTTTGGAGACTTGACCTGTTCTTTCCTTTCAGCCATATATACTTTTTCTCAGTGGGCCTATTATGTTATGAGGGGCAGAACCTTAGGTACTCACCAGGGTGGGGCAACTCACATCACCACCTTGTGGCGCTGTATATGGGGGAGGGGTCTGAGAGGGAGCAATGCCGCTTGCTTGGCTCTTGGCTAGCTCTCAGTCACTTCCTCTGCTACCCACAAACAAATTGGGCCCTTCTGGTGCTGATTCCAAGGTGGGTGGGTTTGTATACATCCTAGGACCCTGTGAGTCTCTCAAACGAACTCTCCTGTGAGACTGGCAGTTTCTCCCATGCCGCAACCCCCACAGGTTTTTACTGGTAGAGGTTTTGAGGTTTATTTTCCCATGCCGGATTGCACAGTCTCTCTCACTCCCCAGGTGTTCCTTTCCATTTATCCGCATACAAATGTGGGACCACCTGCCCACCTGCCTACCTGCCAGCTGCAGCCTTGCTGTGTGTCCTCTCCACCCTGGCTGCCTGTCTCCGCCCCTGCTACCTGTCTGAATGAATGTTTCTCCTTTAACTCCTTCATTGTCGGACATCTATACAGTCTGATTCTCTGGCAGTTCTGGTTATTTTTGTTTTTAAATTTGTTGTTGTCCTTCTTTTGGTTGTGCGAGGAGACAAAGTGTATCTACCTACACCTCCATCTTGGCCGGAAGTCTCTAGATATCTGCTCATAGATGTTAAATTAAGTAGCACTCTTGATGGCTGCTTATCTATTTTACCTCTAAGAATACTATGCTCTATTATGCATTCCTAACTCTGTGTGTTAAGGCCACTGCCCTCGACAGTCCCCCTCGCCTCTATTATTACTTCGCATCCCCTCATCTTCATAGATATTAATGAGCCTAGCACTGTGATTGCCTCTCCTATTGTGAGCTCTGGCTTGCAGAGGAGAGCCACCACTCAATTTCTTAGTGATGCCAGGTGGATAGGGAATCATTGAGCCATAGTTGCCTGTTGGAAGGGTCTGTGTCTTGCTGGAATGAGCCTGCCTTAGTATCCCTGCTGTGCTCAGTCATTGGTTGGGAGCAGCCGGTGGAAGCTTGGCACAAATGTGGTAGCAAATCTAGAGGAGGAGCAGCTGGGGCCACCAGTCAGTCATGCTCTCTGCAGCAGGGCACCTGAGCGGTATTTTCCTGGCTGCTGCACAGCCTCTCCCAGGGAGGCATACAAGAGCGAAGAAAGCCTCTAGCTCATCACTTGGTAACAGGAAGACACAGACTGCACCAAAGTCACTAGGCATAGTTTCTGTTTGTGTCCCCCCCCCTAAAATATTTCTGGAAACCTTACCTTCAACCACTAATTCTTCTATGTGCCCAACACTAAAAAAATTTGACGTATAATTTACGCAGATAAAATTCACCAATTAAAGTATACAATTCTGTGGTTTTTACTATGTTCATAAAGTTGTGCAAGCATCATCAGTATCTAATTTGAGAACATTTTCGTCACCCCAAAAGAAACCCCATGCCCATTAGCAGTGACTTCCTACTCTTATGTCTCATCTTGTTCCTGCCAACCACTGATCTACTCTCTGTCTTCATGGTCTTGCTTATTCTGGACATTGTATATAAATGGAATCATGTGCTATATGGCTCTTGTGCCTGGCTTCCTTCACTGGGCATGATATTTTCAGGGGTCATTCGTGTTGTGGTATGTGTTGGTGCTTCATTCCTTTTTATGGTTCAGTATTATCTCATTGTATGGAATTATGCCACATTTGTTTTATCCATTTCCCAGTTTATGGACATGTTGGTTATTTCTACTTTTTAGCAAGTATGAATAATGCTACTCTGAGTATTTGTGTACACGTTTTTGTGTGAATGTATGTTTTCAGTTCTCTTGGGTATAAGAGTGGATTGCTGGGTCAGAGGGTAACTCTATGTTTAACTTTTTGAAGAACTGCCAAACTGTTTTCCAGAGTGTGTGCCCAACATTTTTATATGCATTTTGGAAGACACAAAAGTGAAAATAACCCCTTGTTCCAGGGAACTTACAGTAGATGGGGAGATGAGACTATCATGCATACATAAAAGTAAAATTATAATATAGCTTAAGAACCAAACCATGTTAACTCTAAATTAAAAGTGGACCTACAGCCATACACTCTTGGAACTGGAAGGGAAGAGAAGAGGACGGAGGGATGACTATGCATTAAATAATCAGGGCCATGCCCCTCAAAGCCTGCATTTCCACAATTCCTCTTTAACAAGACTAGGATGGGGCTACTCGAGACAAAGAAGTAGCAACTGCTTGAAAATCTGAAAAGCCTGCCCTGTCTCAGGGACGTTTTCTGCTTTCTTGAGTTTACATTATGCTATAAGATTTTGATTGATGGATATAGTTTAAACAGAGATATTTTCTCCAAAAGTGGACATAAACTTGAGTTGAGCTACTCTCATTCACTGATCTGGTCTCCCTTGTGACATATGGCACAAATCTGCTGACTGAATTGTTGGTGTTAATGGTTAAAATCCATGCCCAGGAGCAGAGGGAAAGCAACAAGTTCACAGAGGAAATGAACCCTGAACTAAGCACTCAGGGCCATGGAAAGAGGTTATTTTGGGGTATTTTCTATTTCATGCTAAAAAGAATTGTCATGTTAATATTCTGCCACTGTTCTTCCTCCAGTGCTGTTCTTAATGGATGGAGTCAAATACTTTCCATTTTCTAACCATTTATCTTTCAGAGACCACAGAAATGGTAGAATGGAAGCTATTTCCACTGAATTATTCTGAGTTACTTCTTAAGTAGAACTGGCATCACCTTCAGTCCATTTCACTTTGATGTTTGCAGGTGATTTCCCACTCTCTGGGTTTCATAGCTCCTCCTCTCAGCATTGCGACCTCGCTGCCCTTCTTGGACAAATCAGCAGCCACTGGCAGCCTTGGAAGCTGTGCTCACCACACACCCTTGCCTGAAATTGCTTACCCTGTTTGTCCTTCACAAAAGGATTTGTTTTGAGCTTTGTACATCTTCCTTTTTGAGCTTCCTCACCTTCTTACAAGGCCAACATTCGTTCTGAATTTTAAGTAAGAAAATATGGGGTGTGAGGGAGAAGTAAACTTTTTCTGTTTGTGCACTAAGGAGCATGTACTGTTTCTCTTTTTGAAGGAGCAGAGACATGATAATGGGCTGTGTCCCTCCACTTGTTAAAATTCTCATCTCTTAGTATTAAACCCCCCCCCCCCCATTGCATGCGAATCTGTCTTTATTTTCTCCATGACTAAACACTGCATTTTTCAGCACTTAACAAGTCATTGTTCCGAAAAATTGGTTTCAGATCAGACCCTGCTTCCTAATGAGGCAATGACTTAGTTCGTAATACATTTTTTTTCCTGGACTATAAACAGCAGCAGACATGAAAAGCACAAAAGAGGGATGGGAAATAAAATTTATGCAATTGTTCTTTTCCTGTGGGGTCTATGAATAATAACGGATTAATGGAAGACCCAGGTCTTTGATTGAAATTCTATTAATCAGATGTGCTAATTAAACAACTGCTGTATGACCAACCCTGTTCATTGTTTTTTGGGGACTCAGGATAAGGAGAGTTGCTACAATCTAATCTGGGAAGAAAGATTTTAATCTTGCTATTTCTGGGTTTCCTATTTCTATCACATTAAGTCTGAACCCTTCTCTTGGAAATCTTCCATAATCTGTGATTCACCTGTCCTTACAACTTTACCTCCCATTTTTTCTCCCCAAAGAAACTCTCCTCAAGTCTGTCTGGTCTCCTCTGTGTCATTTCCATTGGCCTTTCCTCATTGCCTTCCTTCACCCTCATTCCAAACACCAAATGGTCTACCTTTTAGAGTCCAATTCAGACTCTACTTTGTTTGGAAACTTCTCCAATCGTGATAGCGTTTACTGGTCATTTTATTCTATTTTCTGAATTTCACAGCATGAATCTATGTTAAATAATTTAGTTCTTGCATATACATTAGTCTGTATTGTTCGGTAGTCCCAGGTACCCCATGAAAATTTCCATTAGATTTGAGAAAATATCTTACATTGTTTGTCTCTCTCAGAACACTTAATATCCATCCATTAAATCAACAATATTTATTAAGTGCTTATTCTATATCAGGCTCAGTTCAGGCTACTAGAGATACAAAGAGTAGGGTGAGACGAAGTTCCTGCCCATGTGGATCTTACACTTTAGTGGGGGAGGCAGACCAAGCAAATAGATGACCTAATACCAGACTGAGGTAAGTGATGAACACAGTTTGGAAGACATGTAAGTTGTTAATAAATCACTTGTTTGGAGGACAAGTTAGAGAATAACTGCGAAAAATCTCATACTAAAAAAAGTCTCATATTAAATAATTATTTGTCATTTTACACTGGATTTATGATACCACCTTAGGCATTTAACTTTGCAATGTTTTAGTTTCTTCATCTCTAAAATGTCTATCACATTACTCTCTCCCCAATCAACAACCCAGGTTTTGGGAAGCTGAACCAGGTCACATCCACAGGCTGTGCTGATGCTGGAAGATAACCATCATACTCATGGTCCACAATGTGCACCTGCACAGCCACATCGAAGCGAATTATTGTTATTCCTTTCCGCACCCCAGTGATCATTCTAAGTTCCTTGCGTAATTTGCTGGTCTATCAACTGTTCAAAACCAAGCCTCTGATAATTATTCTCAGTTTTGATTCATATTTAAAGTTTAAAGGAACTTTAGAATCACTCTATCCACTCCCTCATATTATAGGTGGGGGAATTGAGACTCAAAATTCCCGAAAACCGTATTGTGACTTATCACCATAATCAGAACTAGAGCCTGGACTTCAGATACTTTTTTTGTTCTGTTTTGCCCGCTCCCCTCCTATGATTTTTACTGCCTAATCTGAAGTGGCTCCTCCTTACCTTTATAGGCTGCCAAGGCCAGTATTATAACCTAGTGCGTTGTCTTTTTAAAAAAATATATTTTATTGATAATGCTGTTACAGTCGTCCCAATTTTTCTCCCTTTCCTGCCCCCTCCACCCACCATCCCACACTCCCTCAGGCAATCCCCACACCATTGTTTATGTCCATGGGTCATGTGTATAAGCTCTTGGGCTACTCCATTCCCTACACTGTACCTTACATCCCCATGGCTGTTCTGTAACTACGTATTTGTACTTCTTAATCCCTTCACCTCTTCACCCATTGCCCCACACCCCTCTCCCATCTGGCAACCATCAAGATACTCTCTGTATCCATGATTGTCTCTGTTCTCCTTTTTTGCTTAGTTTCCTTTTTAGATTAATTTGTTGATAAATATATATGCATTTACTGCCATTTTATTGTTCACAGTTTTGATCATTTTCTTAAATAAGTACCTTTAATATTTCATATAATAATGGTTGGGTGATGATGAGCTCCTTTAGTTTTTCCTTGTCTGGGAAACTCTTTATCTACCCTTTGATTCTAAGTGATATCTTTGCTGGGTAGAACAAACTTGGCCATAGGGCCCTCCTTTTCATGACTTTGAAAATTCCTTGTCAGTTCCTTCTAGCCTGCAACGTTTCTTTTGGGAAATCAGCTGACAGTCTTATGGGAACTCCCCTGGAGATAACTAACTGCTTTTTTCTTGCTGCTTTTAAGATTCTCTCTTTATCTTCAAACTTTGGCATTTTAATTATGATGGGTCTTGGATTGGGCCTCTTTGCATCCACCTTGTTTGGGATGTTCAGTGCTTCCTGGACTTGCATGTCTATTTCCTTCACCAAATTAGGGAAGTTTTCTTTAATTATTTTTTCAAATTGATTTCCAATCTTTTGCTCTTTCCCTTCTTCTGGCACCCCTACAATGTGAATATTGGAACGTTTGAAGTTGTCCCAGAGGCTGCTTACACTCTCTTTGTTTTTGTGGATTCTTTTTCCTTCTTGTTGTTCTGATTGTTTGCTTTTTGCTTCCTTATGTTCCAAATCATTGATTTGATTCTTGGCTTCATCCACTCTACTGTTGATTCCCTGTAAATTGTTCTTTATTTCAACTAATGTATCCTTTGTTTCTGACTGGAACTTTTTTATGCTGTTGAAGCCCTCACTAAGTTCCTTGAGCATCCTTAGAAGCAGTGTTTTGAACTTTGCATCTGAGTGACACAATGAGTGACAACAAAATAAATATTAATAAATATTTGATCACCAGATTAATAGAAGACTTTGGGGAACAAAAGAAAGTATGATCAACTATTTATTTAATCAAAGTGATTCATGAAGCATTTTTAAAAGTTCTCGTCTGGTTCTGTGAAATATGTTCTTGAAATCTTGATGGGAATCACATTGAGTCTATAGATTGCTTTGGGTAGTGTGGACATTTTAATGATGTTAATTCTTCCTATCCATGAACATGGTATATACTCCTACTTATTTGTATCTTCTTCAGTTTCTTTCTTCAGTGTCTTATAATTTCCTGAGTATATGTCTTTTACATCTTTGGTTAGATTTACTCCTAGGTATTTTATTTTTTTTGAAGCAATTATGAATAGGATTGTTTTCTTAACTTCCCTTTCTGTTAGTTCATTATTGGCATATAAAATATAACTAATTAATGGGTATTTATTTTGTATCCTGCTACTTTGCTGAATTCATTGATCAGTTCTAGTTGTTTCTTGGTAGAATCTTTGGGGTTCTTTATGTGTAGTATCATGTCATCTGCAAATAAAGACAGTTTTAAACTTTAAGTATTTTTCTACCTCAGCTCAGAGACTTTTTAAGACAGTTCATAGTGTATAAATTAAGAGTAGAGTATTTAAAATTAACTACTATTTAAAATCACTATGACTGATTTTTTGTTTGTTGAAGAATAATTTATTCTATCTCCTTCCTCAACCAATTATGTATCTATTTGCCACTCCTGAATTTCACATACTGAATTTCTTAAAGTGGGGTCAAACTTTGGTGTGTGTTTGTGGGTGTGTATATTAAGAACCAAAGCCAAGGGTGGAGTGGCCCAGGGATGAGGAAGAGGGACGTATAAGCCATGTCATAGAACAGTCAGTGCCAGCATAAAAAGCTAGCAAGTAGGACAGATGACTAGGAGGTAGACTGAGTCATGCTGGATAGAGCATTGAGTGCCAGAATGAGGAAATGGCATTGAATTTGGTTAAGTCTCTGAAGGGTTTCAGCAGAATTTATAATACCTTTGATCTGCCCTCCACCAGTCCTTCTAGGCTCATTCCTTATATATCCCCATTCCTGGAAGGTACACTGAACCTTCCTGGAAGGTCCTGGAAGGACCAACTGAAATGATGAGCTAATTACAGTTTACTAAGCACTCCCTGTTCTAGTACCTGTCTTCACCATCTATCTCATCCCTTTATTTATGATCAGAGGCAGATTTAATGGCGGGCGCACCGCGTGCATGCCCTGGGCCCTGACTTCTGAAGGGCCTCGCAAAACCCCAACTTTACATTTTTTTCTAATGACACCAAGTTTGGTTTCATATGTGCAATACATATATTTCAAATTTTATTGGAAATAAAACATTAATAGTACATAATATTTTTTATTTATTTAAAATTATGGTTAACATGTATTTTTATTTTCCCTGTCTCTGTCTTTTTTTTAAGGGGCCCAATATTTTCTTCTGTGCTGGGGCCTCAACCAACCTTAATCCGCCTCTGTTTATGATGAGCTTACTTATTCTTGAGGTTTTACTTAGTATGTCTTCCAGAAGGCTTCCCTGTCCCCTACTGAGCTGGACATTGGTCCAGTATGACTTCCTCCTCCATCACCCTGTCATATCACCTATCACTCTGAATTCTAATGCTGGCTGAATTTTCTGTACCCATCTCTAGATAGTGAGCTCCTTGAGGAGGGACTGCGACATACTCACCCCTGTAGTCCCATTGCCTGGCACATAACGACACAAGTATTTGATGCATGAGTGAAAGAAACAACAAGCAAATAACCACATAAATGGAATGATATATTGGTGTTCACTTTAGGAACATTACCTGCCAGGATGCATGGAGAAAAGAGCGAGGTTAGGCAGTTCCTATGGTAATCTGGGAAAAAGGGGTGAGGCAGAAAGGGTATAAAATGGGAACATAAAATTTCAGAGGAAATCTAGTAACTGAATGTATAGAGCAAGGGACCAGGAGTAGTCTAAATACTGAGGGTTTCGGCATGTCGGAAGAGTTGCATCCTGAATGGAAACTGGGAAGTCAGAAGAAAAATCTGGTTTCAGGTGATAATGGACGGGGGATAAAAGTTTGATTTTACATACATCCATGTTTAATGATACCTACTAAGGCTAATTTTGTGGTTAGTTTTCCTGATTCATGAAAATGTGTCAGAATTAAGCTACCCATGCTTGAATGGGTCCGGTCACTTGTTCATTCTCATTGTTAATCCTTAATTCTTCCTTTTTTCGGGTGGATTTTTAGGTTACTTGGGTAAATCAGCTGCCTTTTGCACTTCAATCCAGGCAAGATCCTGTATGCCCAGGAAATTAATGTTTTGAGCCTGACTCAAGGAATTCAGTTGGAATGAAGCCCATTTACATGAGAGGCCTCTCAAATGTCACAGCCATGGCAACTCTTTGAGGACAGTGCCTATGACTAGTGTTATTACCTCCCCTCCCTGCATCCGGATCAGATGTGTGCTGAGACTCTGTATAGGTGGAATGCATTGGTCATGGCAATGACACTGTCAGGTCAGATGGCAAATGAAATCCTCTCTGGGAGGATTACTGTCAGAATTCACATTTGGCAAAAGAGGGATACTGAGGAAGTTTTTTTCCAGCACTTTTTGGTCACTGTTTTTCTCCATGTCCTTTTATTTTTATTTTTATTTAAAAAATTTTTTAAAATCATCTCCACTTTTGACATTCTTCTCCATATCTGATTTGGGCAGGAAGCTTCTCTAAGCTTCTGGGCTGCTTCAAAAGAGTAAGATCATACCATTCAAACTGAGGTGCTAATGTTGGACTGTAACTAATTTTACTACCCTTTTCAATAAGGAAAGTTGCTTGGTTCAGTGGCATGCCCCTGAAGGCAGAGAGAGAGAGGGGAATTCCTGGGTTCTGCTCCTGGCAATATTATTGACACACTTTGTGACCTAGCCAAATTGAATGGATTCTTGGTCTTTTAATTTACAAAATGAAGCAGTTAAATTTAATTAGTGGTTTTTAGTCACATCAGCTATATCAATGTCTTCCCTTTCATTTTAAGCTCCCCCTTTACTATTTTAAAATGAAATTCAGAGATAACATGTTACTTATATACATAATTTAAAAATCAATACAGTACCTTGACTGTCATATAAAAGAGAAATAAAAGGAAAGTATTTTACATAAAACAATGTGTATTTCAAAGTGTGAATGCTCAGGCCTATCTACAGCAGATGACATTAAAGTAGTGAAATGTTGGTGGCTGTACATAGAATCATCATAAATGCGACAGCTACAAATGATATAGTTATGAGTGTGTGGTATTGACCCTCATTTATCATTTTTATTGGCCTTCAAATACAACTAGTGGCATTGCTGTCAGTAATGTGATTTTCTGAAGTGGCGAACATTTGTTGGTAAAGTTCCAAACAAAATAATATACGATCTTTCCTTCTTGGTTGCTTTTCTTTAAAAAAAATTTAGTATATATTTAAATTGTGCCTCCCGCCAATGTCATGTGCTTACATGTAGAAAAGAGTTATGTTCTAGGATCAGATAATTCAATATCCGTTTTTCACCTGTGTAATTGACTGGCTGGATCTTGGAAAGGCAAAGAGGAAGTAAGACAGTTCTGTGTGGGTGGGACTCTACTCCATAATGCGGGGGGATGAGTATCCCTCACCACCACCCATCAAATGCTAGTAGTTCTCTCCAAATTATTGGGAGAACAACAAAAACACCCACCACAATTTCCAAAACACATTTGGAGGGAGCAGGCATTACTACCTCCCTTGGGAACTGGTGAACTAGATGAGGTTCTAAGTCTGTTGAGACTCTACCAAAGGCAGATACAGTTACTGTGGGATACAAAGCTCATTCAATATAGGGGCCCCTTCTTTAAACAAAAAATCAAAATTATGAGTACAAAATTAGATATGAACATGGGCATTTACTTACACTGATAAAAAATATTGAAACAAAATACAACAATTTTAAAAGCTGATAAGTACCACAAACTGATAAGTATCACAAACACCTAATATATATATGTATATATGTATGTGTTTATATATATGAGTATTTTAGTAATTAACTTCCTAATATACTTCTATAATACTTTTTCCCTTAATTTTTGGCAGCATACTTTGATTATCTCTTCAGATGAGAATGAATATCATTTTTTATAGATAATTTAGTCTTTCCTTTGATATGGTTGATCAAATTTTATTTCTACCAGTGATAATTTAGAAAAGTTTCTTTCAGCTTCATGGCTTATTATTGGTTATGGTGTAAATTTTTAGGATCATTATAAATTTTGTAAAAACTCCTGGTTTCTTTCATATATAAGCTTTAAGATAAATTTTTTGTACAGTAACCAATCGTAAGTATTTCTTGAATTGACAATACTCATTAACTTGTGTGTCATTGATGTTTTCGTTTTAGTTTCTGATGTTTTCAACTTAGCTTAATATGAATTTATATTATCTTCACTGAATTCAGTATTTCATGTAAATACAAGAATTCCAGTAAGTTCTATATTGTATGATTCCTACCAAAAGAGAAAAAATACAATTATAAAAATTGTATTTTACTATTTATAGTTTTGACCATCATCTTTTTTTTAGATAAGTTCCTTTAACATTCATTTAATAAGGGCTTGGTGATGATGAACTCCTTTAACTTTACTTTATCTGGGAAGCACTTTACCTGCCCTTCCATTCTAAATGATAGCTTTACCAGATAGAGTCATCTTGGATGTAGGCCCTTTCCTTTCAGGACTTTGGATACTTCTTTCCAGCCCCTTCCTGCTGGTAGGGTTTCTTCTGAGAAATCAGTTGATAGTCTTATGGGAACTCCTTTGTAGGTAACTCTCTCAAAAATTGTGTTTTTATAATTGTATTGTCCTTCTTATCAAGTATATTTCTTTTAGAGGAGGGATTCTCTTTTGACATAGCATCAATGAAAACTTTATCTTTCATTTACAATTTTAAATGTCTGATGATTGGAAGAATTTTCCATAAATTAGCTTCTAGTTAGGCACATTTTTTTCTTCTACGCTGGTCACATACTTCTGAGGCTGGATGCCATAGGACATGGTCATACCATGACATGACCTTAGTTCTGTACTTTCATGGCATGAGAGATACCAGGTGAGTCAGCAGAGTCACTAGTAGGAACATTCCTAGATGTCTTTCTTACACTGGATGTGAGAGCAAAACCTTAACTGCTTAGAAGTAAATATGAGCTACCGTATGCAAAAATTTCCCCAAAAAGCAAAACTAAATGTATCCACAATTCAATTTCCCTTTATTGAGATTCTCCAAGTGGCCTCTACTCCAATGGTACCCAACTCCAGAAGTGTGTTAGAAGGGAAGTCAGACTGGAAAGACAACATTCTTAACAATTGTGGTTGAAGTATTTTATATCTGATAATGACCTATTTAAAAAAATGTGCGCGTGTGTATATATGTGTTTATTTATGAACACATTGCTTAGAGTCCCTGTCAGGGCTTTGAAAGGGGCCTGTGTGTACTTAGGCTTCATTAGCCTCATGACAATCTGGCACTAACACTCTGTGATTCTACGAATTAATCCCTAATTTTGAGGATGAGAGGAGTTGGGGTGGAAGCCTCCCCAGGGCCTTTCATGTTTTATAACACATAGTGCTTTGCCTATTTGTGATAAGATAGGATTTTCTCCTCTAATTAAATGCCTATTGCATTTTTTTGTTAGAATGTTTACAAATTCTGGATGATAAACCACTTACATTTTTTAAAACAAATTTTTACTAATGACAAAAGAATGAATTAATATCTTTTAAACATTCAAGTAAGGCTAATAACAAAGATCAGTGTTCCCATAGCTTCTCCCAATCCAAGATGCAACCACCTTCAACTTCTTAAGCCATCTTTTTAGTTTTGTTTTTTAAAAATAATATGTATATACTATGGCCTCTTAGGTCATCCTTTTAGACATTATTGTCTCTATTATAATAGATGCAAAGTTCAGCTTTCAGTTTCCAATTTTCTTTCCTGGAGACATCTTTTCGTCAGTCTTCTATCCTTCTGTCCCAAGCTGGACCCTCCTTCTGTAAGACAGCAGTACAAGGTTTCCCTAGCACCTCTCTTTGCCATCATCCTGTGAATCCTTTGCTCTCATCTCTCTCCTGTGTTCCAGCCCTTGATTCCTGGCCTTCATATCTTCCTTTGTCCTTGGTTTACTCTCTGTTTTGGTGAAATACATCTTCCAGTAGCTTTCTGAAAAAGAGTGTATGGGAGATAAATCTTGAGAAACTACCAGTTCTAAAATGCATATTTTCCACCCGTGGTTGCCTGGGTGTAGAATTCTAGATAAAAAATAATTTCCCATCACACCAGAATTTCAAAGGCATTGTTCCAGTGTTTTCTAGCTTTAGCGTTGCTGTTGATAAGTCTGATACCATTTGACTGCCAGTTCTTAGTAGGTAAGCTGTTTCCTCTCTTTGGATGTTTCAGGATCTCTAATTTGATCTTCCGAATATGTATAATAATTTGACTAGTCTGTGTTGTTTTTCAGTCATTGTGTTGGATTCTTTGTTGGTGGGTCCTTTTGGCCTGGAGGATCATGTCCTTTAATTCTTGGAAATTTCCCTGGGTTTTTTTTTGGGGGGGTGGTAATTTCCTTCCTGCCATTTTCTTTGTTCTCCCTGTGGAATTATTTAGAAAGTTGACCTCCGTAATTGTTTCTTTTTTCCTTCCCTTTTCATTATTATTGTCCATTTCTTCTTTTTTCACTTCTGTTTTGAAGGAGATTTTCCTAGATTTTAAAATATTATGTTTTCATTTTGAAAACTTTTTACCTTGGATTATTACTTTTATATATGGTAATCCCATTATTATTTCAAGGATAAAATATATTTTTTAAAAATATATATTTTATTGATTATTCTATTACAGTTGTCCCATTTTTCCCCCCTTTATTCCCCTCTGCCCAGCACCCCATCTCCCACTAGCATTTCCGCACTTAGTTCACCTGAATGGGTCATACATATAAGTTGTTTGGCTATACCATTCTTAACTTCCCCCTGTCTATTTTGTATCTACCATTTATGCTTCTTATTCCCTGTACCTTTTCCCCCATTCTCCCCCCACCCCCTCCCTGCTGATAATCCTCCATGTGATCTCCATTTATGTGATTCTGTTCCTGTTCTAGCTGCTGGATTAGTTTGCTTTTTTTTTGTTTTTTTAGGTTCAGTTGTTGATAGTTGTGAGTTTGTTGTCATTTTACTGTTCATAGTTTTGACCATCATCTTTTTTTTTAGATAAGTCCCTTTAACATTCATTTAATAAGGGCTTGGTGATGATGAACTCCTGCACTTTACCTGCCCTTCCATTCTAAATGATAACTTTACCAGATAGCGTAATCTTGGATGTAGGCCCTTGCCTTTCAGGACTTTGGATCCTTCTTTCCAGCCCCTTCCTGCTGGTAAGGTTTCTTTTGAGAAATCAGCTGAAAGTCTTATGGGAACTCCTTTGTAGGTAACTCTCTCCTTTTTTCTTGCTGCTTTTAAGACTCTCTCCTTATCTTTAATCTTGGGTAATGTAATGATGATGTGCCTTGGTGTGTGCTTCCTTGGGTCCAACTTCTTTGGGACTCTGTGAGCTATCTGGGCTTCCTGGAAGTCTTTTCCACTTCTTTTGCCAGATTGGGGAAGTTCTCCTTCATTATTTGTTCAAATAAGTTTTCAGTGTCTTGCTCTTCCTCTTCTCCTCTGGCATCCCTATGATTTGGATGTTGGAGTGTTTAAAGTTGTCCCAGAGGTTCCGCAGCCTCTCCTCATTTTTTTGAATTCTTGTTTCTACATTCTGTTCTGGTTGAACATATATTTCTTCTTTCTGCTTCAAATTGTTGATCTGAGTCCCAGTTCCCTTCCCTTCATGTTTGGTTCCCTGTATATTTTCTTTATTTCACTTTGCACAGCCTTCCCATTTTCCTCCATCTTGCGATCACACTCACCCATTTCTGTGAGCATCCTGATTACCAGCGTTTTGAACTCTGCTTCTGATAGATTGGCTATCTCTTTGTCACTTAGTTCTGTTTTTGGAGTTTTGACTTGTTTTTTCATTTGGGCCATATTTCTTTTTCTCGGTGCACCTGTTAGGTTGTAAGGGGTGGAGCCCCTATTATTTGTTGTTGTCCTTCTTTTGGTTGTGCGAGGAGACAAAGTGTATCTACCTACAATAACAAATTTAAAAACAAAAAATAACCAGAACTTCCAGAAAATCTAACTGCATGGAAGTCTGACAATGAAGGAGTTAAAGGAGAAACATTCATTCAGACAGGTAGGAAGGGTGGAGATGGGCAGCCAGGGCTGAGAGGACACACAGCAAGGCTGTGGCTGGCGGACCTGGTTATCCCACATTTGCGTGCACCTAAACTGGGAGGAACACCTGAGGAATGAGAGAGACCTTGCAACTCAGGGTTCCGGCCAAGGAAAAGAAAGCCTCAAAACCTCTACCGGTAAAAACCTGTGGGGTTTGCAGTGGCGGGAGAAACTGCCAGTCTCACAGGAGAGTTCATTTGAGAGATACACAGGGTCCCAGAACGTAGGCACACTCACCTACCTGGGAATCAGCACCAGAAAGTCCCAATTTGCTCGTGGGTAGCAGGGGAAGTGACTACAAGCCGGCCAAGAGCTAAGCAAGCAGCACTGTTCCCTCTCAGACCCCTCCCCAAAGTGCAGTACCACAAAACAGTGATGTGGGTTGCCCCACCCTGGCAAATACCCAAGGCTCCAATAGAGAATTACTGCCATTCTCTATCGTCCTTTCCTGCTTTATTTTCCTCCATATATACCATTCCATTTACTTATTTGTTTTATTTTTTGTTATCTTCTATAAGAATGGATGCTATGAAGATAGGGATTTCTGTCTGTTTTGTTTACTACTGAATGTTGTACTTAAAATATAGTAGTAACTCCCTAAATATTTATTAAATGAATGTGTATGTACAAGTTGTTGTTTGATGAACTTTTCAATAGGACAATTGGATGGGTGGCTGGCTAGATTTTTGTTGGGGACCCCAACATGTCAGCATCTGTGGGTCTTTGCTGATATGTCATTCAATTTCTTCAAGAAAGGATCATCCAGTCTCCTCAACCAGAATCTCAGTTGCCATTATTTTATAGTTATTCAGTGGGAGGGGCTGTGGTTCTCATATTCAGCATGCAGATTTTCACTTGAACTCCCAGTTTGTAGTTCTGCTCCTCACCAAAAACCCTCTACTGTCCCAGGCCTAATGTCCTGTTAGTTGATTTTCTGTGCTTCAATTTCTCCAGAGATTATGACTTCTGTCTCTGGTGGGAAGGGGAATCAATTGAATATGCTAGGCGGAGGCTGAGATCTTGGGGCTCACCTGCTGCCTCTGACTCACCCCTTCCTTTTATCCAATACTTAAGATTTCCTGAGTTTGTCCAGAGTTTTTGAGGGTGAATTAGCTTCTCTTTCACTGGCATCTCCTTTGTATGCCCTCAGGTTTGACCTTTCTCTGTTCTGTGAAGTCATTCATCCTTCCTCCATCCACTTTCTGACTTTATATGGAGCTTCTCCTTCTATTTCCTTTTCTCCTCAGTTTGGAAAGAGTTTTGGAAGGAGAAGAAGGCCATATTGATACTGAAAATCCTAAAAAAAATTTCATCCAGATGTTTAACATCTCCTTGGGGATAGGCTTAAAGTCTAAAAATATTAATGGTGAAAGGGAAATCTTATCAGCGGCAACCAGATTTTTGTACTAAAGGTGAACATTAGGAAAAGGATTCCACATAATCCAAGTGTTAAATGTGAACAGAGAGAGAGAAGTACCATCTACAGTCAACACTTCAGGTAATTCATACCTTTTGACACTGTAATTGCCATCATAGGTTTCTTTCTTAAGGGAAAAATCAGAAACTTGGACAAAAATAACAGTAAATCATGTTTATCATAATGCTTATCGTGTGGTCAAAACTGGAGAAACCATAGCAAAATAAAATATGGTACGTTCATTGGAATATTATGAAGACGTTAAAAGGGGTGTTATTGAAGGTACTTTTGAAAAGTCAAAAGAAATCCAGAGATTTTTAAGGCTGTTTTAAGAACATGAGAAGGAGCTCACTCACCCTATAATAAATAATAAAAATGAGATGAGTGTATTATTACTTTTATTGTGAGAAAACTTTTGTAAAGGCACAACTAAATTAGAAAACATTTAAATTATTTAAAAGCACTTAAAATATTCTTAAGACACACAAAATGAATATTATATGCACCAGGAAGTACCCAATTATGGTTTATAAATTAGTTTATTTTTTAAAAAGATTGTATTTATTTATTTTTAGAGGGAGGGGAAGGGAAGGAGAGAAACACCATCGTTTGGTTGCCTCTTCAGCGCCCCCTACTGGGGACCTGGCCTGCAACCCAGGCATATGCCCTGATGGGGAATTGAACTGGTAACACTTTGGTTTACAGGCCTGCACTTAATCCACTGAGCCACACCAGCCAGGGCTCTGAATTAGTTTAAAAGAAAGCATCTGTTTTCTTTCTGGTACCTATTGCTCCTATAGAAGAACCATGCCAGCCAGGGCTATAAATTAATTTAAAAGAAAGTGTCTGTTTTCTTTCTGGTACCTATTGCTCCTATAGAAGATATGAAAGGGAATAAAGCAGTTATTTCTCTTCAAGAGAACCAATTACCTTTCCTTCAGACTGTTTGGTAAACTTATAAACCTTCACTTTCCAAATTTCCAAAATAACCTTTGTACGTACTTCAAAAGAATGGCCTTTTCCAATAGTCTGCCAAGTGTTTAAAAAAAGAACTATTCTTGACCAAGTTTGGAAAAGTGCACAAGTGTTCGCTGCACATAAAATCAGTGTGTTCATTTCATAGGAAAATTCTCCAGCATGTAAGGCAGTTTTAGAGTATGCAGATAACATGTGCCCTAATATTAATTATTAATGCTGGAAGAGTTTAATTCAGTAAAAATTTCTTTACTTAGTGAAGTTGTCAGTTCTTGTCCTTAAACTCTTCAATACATAAAATAGGTGTTGGGGAATGTCATGGCTCAGGAAATAGTCATCACAATGAATTTGTATGTTCAACCTGCGTTTATCTACCCAAGGCAAAGAGGCATAGTGCCTATGAACCTAGTAACCATGTGGCGTAGTAACTATTCACAGGAATAGTAACTGTGAAAGTCTAGGAGGGCACATCTAGCCCTTATGGGAAGCAAGAGCTAGGGTGATAAGCAAAAGTTACATTAGGGCATGTTTTTTGTAAGTTTTCCGTTCTCTTACTCTTTTTATTCTTTCTCTGCTCCCAGTCCTGCCCCCAACCTCCATTAGAGGGTAGGTACCGTTTGTATTTGCTCTTTGAGCTCCAGAGGAGCTTCTCAAAAACACTCACAACCTGACACTGGCTACACAGCTAGTTATTTCCATCTTCCATCTTTTACACGGTAAGATGCTATGTGAGATGCGTGGCCACAGGGAGCCTGGGCACATTTCAGTTTACCCTGTATGATGTGGGTGAACAGGGAGAAAGGCTGTAGGGGTAGGGGCCATAGGGACTCACTTCTGCTTTGGGCATTTTGCTTTTTGGACTAGGAGAATTTTCCTCTTTTTGTTAGCTTAAATTTTATTATTACAGCCATGCTTTTGCATATACTCATGAAACTGTGTCTACTGGACCAGGCTTAGCAAACAAATTTCTCTGCCCCTGCAAGTTGGAAGTTGAGTGCTGCAAACTTAGAGAGGAGAGCTTTCCCTGCCTTTCTGCAGAATGGCAGGATTTATTTGGCAGCAATGTTATACACAGGCACTTTAAAAACAAAGAAGCTGGACTAATTAAAAATAGGTAGAGATTTTCAGTTTTTATATATTTCAAACACTTGAAGTGTCTTTGTTGAGAAAACTACTGATCAGAGTAAAATATCTGAGTCAGCCACTTTAGTGCTTTCACAGACCAGAACTTTTAATTCTGACTTGCGTTTGGAGGATCCGGCATCTCTAATATTCTTGGATCCATGTGCCAGAGGTGTGGTTTTTCAGTTAACTTGAAAGGCGATGTTTGGGATGACAGTAGCATTTCCATGGTTCCATTACAAAGTCTTGTTCACAGGTCTCTAAACATAAATGAGAGCATCGTAGAATCCTATCACAATATTCCTGGTTGTAGAGGTGAATTCAGTATTAACTCTGCCTTGGACCTTCACAAGGAGATTTAGTTTCTGAGAGGCACTTAGCACAATCATAAGCACACAGTGGGAGTTTAATCCATAGTAATTCCTCAAATGATGAATCTTTGGGGAGCAATACTATTAAGTTTTTAAAGAATTCCCATATAACATGTAAAGCAGTGATCTTTTTTAATAACCTCCTTGTACAGCTACATGGGACCAAAAGGCTACAGCTAAAGGTAAAGAGGGTCTACCCTACTCTACATGGAGAAAGGAGGGAAATTTGGATGCATTTCACAGCCCATCTTAACCCCCTGATGTCTTCTCTGTCCACTTGGTGCTCATTGTTGTCCCTCAGCTTTCAGATCTTATAGCCTGTGCACAGAGCTGAAGACTCCATTGAGATGTACAAGAGCTTCAGCTATGTTTGGTAATTGCTTTGTACGGGTGCGGTGCTAGTGCCAGATGAGCAAAGCAGACATAGTGATTCCTGCCCTCCTCCTGGATGTGACAAAGGAGAGAGAGGGGCAGACAATAAGCAAGTAACAAGAAGAAACAGTTCATTGAGGATTCTCAATTCATTTAGATGTGAACTTGAAATAGCTGTATTTTTTTTCCGGTGGCTGCTTTCAACCTTGTCCACACAATTTCCTACCTCTTAGTGAATGTTTGGCAGATCCTATAACTTTCCAGTCAATTTGAGTGGTTAAAATGCAGCTCAGGCAAGTTTAAAATCCAACCTGACTTCTTATTCAAAGAAAGCCCTTCCCCCTTTACATGCTGTAATCAGTTCAGCCAGCCCATCTGGGAAGAGATTTTCAGGGATTCTGGCTGGTCTTTTATCCCGGGGAAACTTACAAGAGCAGCCTAAGAGGGATGAAATACCTCTCTACCTCAGCTGGTCTCAAGGATGCAACTTATCACCGTTTCCTTCCTCTGTACTCTGGTTCTAGATTTCCCTCACCCCTGGCTAGCATAGCTGCTGGCTTACCAAATGTGGTGAGAACTGAACCCTTGGCCATTCCTGAAATATCTGAGATCCAAGTCTGCTGTACTTGTCCACATATCATCAGACTGAGAAGGGGAATGCCAAGATACGTGCCAGTGGGCCACCAAGGGGTGCCAAGCACATTCTTCCCTGCTCTTCTTGTGTAGCAGCAATTCTACCTCCTGCTGATGAGCAAGGTAAATGGCCCCTGTCAGGATGTTGACACCTTTCCTTGCTTTTGGAACAAGGAACTCAAAGTGAATAGGTGGCAGCTATAGCTTGAAGTTTAGTGGGACTCTCTTGTCTCCCTTGGTGGAAGTGTTATTCCTATGGGAAACAGGACCTCTAGCCCCCCTCCCTAGTCTGAAGTTGCAGAGAGAAAACAGCAAGTAGGGACACTGCTACTTTTATCCCTTAGCTCTCAGACCCTTGCATTTTTCCTCTTGGGACACAGCACAAGGTAGTGGTCATCACTTTAGGTATAAGCTTTGTGTGTACCCTGTGGGTATCATCTCTAATCTGGCACCTCAGTTGCAGCTTCAATGGGCTGTTGTACCACTTTGTGAATGTGGCAGCTTCTAGCGAGATGAACAATGTGATAGGACCTGTGGATCTCATGGTTAAGTGCCTCACTTCCTTTGCTGTAGAATGAACCTGTGTTGATGGACCAAAGACTCTGTGAGCCCTCACATAATGGTGCTGGCCAAGACCATGTAGGCATGAAAGACAAAGGCAAACTGTAAAATCCCAACAATGAATTGTTCCCCTTCCAGATAGAAGGGGTCCAATGCAATCAACTTGCTACCAGGTGGCTAGTTAATCTTGAAGAATAATGCTGTATCAGGTATCACAATTGGTCTCCAGTGCGAGCAGGCTAGATATTTGGCAACAGTAGTAGCAAGATCAGCCTTGGTGAATGAGAACCCATGTGTTGGATCCATGTATATCCTCCACCCTGACCCATGACTATACCATTCATGAGCCCATTGTGCCAGCCCTGAAGAAGCCAATGGCAGAGGCTGGCTGCTATCAGCCAGCTACATTATTCTGTCTAGTTGATTGTTTCATGCTTTTTCTGTGGTGGATACTCTCTGTGAGCATTAGTATGTGATATAAATATCTTCACACATTGTCTTTCTACCTTTAGTTTCATCAACATGCGTCTTCCCAAAACCTCCTGGCCTTTCCATATCTATGACCAACCTGTCAAGTCACCCACTTCTGCACATAAGTTTATGTATATTTTTACATCAGGGCATCTCTCTTCCCACATACAGTGGGTGGCCAGGTGTAACACACATAGCTGCTGTCTTGCAGTGTTGCCCCAGAGTGAGATAGTGGCCCATTTTTTGGCTTGTACCTACATATCAAGTCACTATCTGTGAACCATGCTCTGCTTTTTTCTTCCTCTGTCAACTCTTCACACAGGACCTCCCAGGTGGCCATAGGTGTGAGCTGTGGAACAGTTGCTCACAAAATGGTGGAGGACATGGGAATCTTGGCTACCTGCTTCATGCAGCTTTTTTGTGTGCTCTGTCCATACTCATGCTCAACCCTGGATATACTGCTTCAGTCTGATGACGTATCACTGTTGCACCCATCCTAACTTATGACTTGGTGGGTCTGACAGACTCTTCAAGAAGGGCAGCTCGGCCACATGGTCACTCAGTGTCTATGGCCAGATGCTCCATTTCTCTCCTAGCCCAGTGGCATACTAGATGAAGTTTTAAGAATGGCTTCCAGTTCTCTTCGCAGATATGGCATTGCTCCAGAACTCTTGGGATTTATGTTGTGATTCTCCTACAGGAGTTTATAATAAACTCCTCATGGCATTTCCACCCCACTCCTCACCCCACCAGGTCAGATGGTCCAAGTTACAGAGCCGAATGCATCACTGCTTGGACCTTCTATAGAGTCCTTTCCTACTCTGGACCCACTTACAACCTGCAGTCTACTCTGCCACTTAGTAAATGAGTCTGGACCCAGATGTGCTTCCAGGAGTCATGGGCAGACGTGGTTAAGGAAGATGCCTGAATATATCCAAGCAGGGAGGTTTTGTCCGGGGAGTGCAGTAGAAGGAGAGGAGCAAGAGTGCTGAGAGGGTTTGCAAGGAAGTGATTATAAGATGGAATGTGGAATTCAAAGAGTATAGGAGGAAGAGGAGAGAGAGAGAGAGAGAGAGAGAACTATTGATCGATTGATGAATGTGAGAAAGGCATTGCCGTTCCAAAGTGATATTGAAGAATTGCTGTAGTTGGGATACTTGAGCAAATAGCTCAAAAGAATAGGAGGCTAGAGTTTGAATTTGGAAAAAAACAGAAGTGATATGTGTGTGTGTGTGCAATGATAAAGTCAAGGGTATCGGCATGAGGGTAGAAAGCTTGCTGAAATGGGAGGGAGCAAAGAATTATGTACTCAGAAAATTAGAAGACACTGCAGAAAGAAACTAAAGAAGAAACAAATAAGTAGAAGCACATACTGTGTTCATGGATAGGAAGAATTAACATCATTAAAATGTCCATACTATTCAAAGCAATCTATAGATTCAACACAATTCCTATCAAGATTCCAATGATGTATTTCACAGAACTAGAACAAATAATTCAAAAATGTATGTGGAACAACAAAAGGCCTCAAATACCAACAGCAACCCTGAGTAAAAAGAACAAAGTAGTAGGAATCATGCTACCTAATATCAAATTATACTATAAGGCCATAGCAATCGAAACAGCATGGTACTGGCATGAAAACAGACACATAGATCAATGGAACAGAATAGAGAACCCAGAAGTAAACCCACACCTTTACAGTCCATTAATATTTTACAGAGGAAGCAAGCACATATAATGGGCTAAAGACAGTCTAGTCAATAAATGGTATTGGGAAAACTGGACAGATATATGCAGAAAAATGAAACTAGATCACCTTCTTACACCACACACAAAAATAAATTCAAAATGGATTAAAGACTTAAATGTTAGACCCAAAACCATAAAAATTATAAAAGAAAACATAGGCAGCAAAATCCTGGACACTGCTTATAGCAATATTTTATTGGATATATCTCTCCAGGCAAGGGAAACAAAAGAAAAAAAATGAACAAATGGGGCTATATCAAACTAAAAAGTTTTTGCACAACAAAGGAAATCATCAACAAAATAAAAAGACAACCCATAGAATGGGAGAATATATTCATCAATACATCTGATAAGGCATTAATATCCAAAATTTATCAAGAACTTACAAAACTCAACACCAAAAAAACAAACAACCCAATTGAAAAATGGGCAAAGGACCTGAATAGACACTTTTCCAAAGAGGACATACAGATGGCCAATAGACATATGAAAAGATGCTCAACGTTTCTCATTAATCATCAGAGAAATGAAAATTAAAACCACAATGAGATATTATCTCATACTGTCAAAATGGCTATCATCAATAAATCAACAAACAACAAGTGATGGCAAGGATGGGGAGAAAGGGGAACCCTATTGCATCTTTGGTGGGAAGGCAGACTGGTGCAGCCACTATGGAAAGCAGTATGGAGACACCTCAAAAAATTAAAAATGGATATGTGTTTTGACCCAGTGATCCCACTGCTGGGAATATATCCAAAGGAACCCAAAACATTAATTTGAAAGAACATAAGCACTCCTCGGTTCATTGCAATGTTATTTATAATCTCCAAGATATGGAAACAGCCCAAGTGTCCATCAGTAGATGAGTGGATAAACAACTATGGGACAGTTACACAATGGAATGCTACTCGGCTGTAAAAAAAGAAGAAAGTTTTTCCCTATGCGACAGCATGGATGGACCTGGAGAAAATTATGCTAAGTGAAACAAGCCAGTCAGAGAAAGACAAACACCATACGATTTTGCTGATATGTGGAATCTAATGAATACACTGAATTAACAAGGAAAATGGGGACAGACTCATAGATGGAGAGCAGGATGACAGCTAAAGAGGGGGGAAGTAAGGGTGTAGAAGGATTGGGGAAAAAGGACTCATGGCCCTGGATAACAGTGTGGTGATTGTGGTGGGAGAGGAGTATGGGGAACTGAATGGTAATGGAAAAAATATAATAAAAATTAAATTAAAAAAAGAAATTAGGAGACAGAGAGGCCAACACATTCCTCTGTTTTGCTTGTTAACTTCATCATGGTGTGGGTACCCAACACAGTGCTGAGCCATTGTAGGGATTCAATATATATGAGAAGTACAGCCTTAAGATCTCATGTTACACATGGAAAAACAATGTGAAATTCTAGACCAAAGAGCTAGAGCTATTTAAATTGAGCTACAGTGATATGTTCACCTGTTAACAGACACAGTGTCACAGTTTGTAAGAAGGCCAGAAGAGTAATCATGGATGGTAGACTTAACTATTTTTGATGCTTGCATTTGGTAGGGTGACTGGGGAACAGGAGACATGACTAGCACACAGAATCAGTACAGAGGTATTGTGTATTATTTCCAAATCTACTTCTTTCCTTGTATGCAGTTGTTGGCTCATTATTTTTAGCACCAAGGAGAGCCTGTATAGATGTTTCTTTTTCCCTTATATTACAAATTTGTGGTACTTTCTCTTCTTCCCAAGAAAACTGGGGATGGCTTTGATTTTAAAGGCATTGAGAAGCTTCTTTAGTCAGGGTGTTTCTGTTGGAGGAAAGCAGGTTTTCCTTACAGTGGCTGGCTAATGCTGAAAATTCCTTTCACTAATACGGTATTTTTCTTCCATTAAAGAAAAGGCTTTAAATGCAATCTCCTGGAGGGAAAAGATAACATAAAACCTTAATTACATACTAAGGTGCAAATGACTGAAGGTAGAGTTTTTTTCTAAGAGAAAGGTGTACATATTTTTTTTGTGAGAGAAAGGGAAGAGGGTTTACCAGACAGTGGTGGGGTGCATGTAAGAGAACTTGAGATACAGCAACTAAGCTTTCTGCTCCGTGCTGGCTCTACCTCTGCGACCCCTGGGCTCTAAGTTTGGTGGTGAATATTGTTGGTGAGCTCAGGAGCCATGAGAGTGCTCTCGGGATGATTTTGAGACCATTTACCTCTTTAAAGTGCTATTCTAACTTTCTCTCGCTCCTCTCAGAGTTCACCTAGTTTATCGAATTTACATTTCCTCAAATATATGAAAATTCCATGCCCATCTATTTTCTTTTCAATGTATTCCAAATCATCTTTCAACTAATTTTTTTTTATGGCTCAAGGATGCAGAAATGAGTCTGTTTACACAGGGACTAATCAGTCACCAAATTAAAATGGGACCTGTCCCAGTGCTTAGAAAAGCTGAATTCTTTAAAAGTACAGTCTTTTCAGAAACTCTTTTCAAGTTAAAGTCAACAGAGATTCCAAATCTGAGTTTTATTTCTAGTCCTATCACTAAATAGCCATATGACATTGGATGAGTTATTTTACTTTTGGGGGCTTTAGTTTCCTCATCAAGTGTGAGAAAGGCTGCATGAATGTAATTCATGTATATAAAAGTGCTTGGTTTGGCTCAGTTGCTGTTGAGGAAACAAACTTCAATAATCCCGTCTCCTGTGAGCCGCTGGACCTGGTACCCACTTAGCCAGTGTCCTCATAGGGATAAAGCTGCTCTTTACACTTTCTCAGCGGTGTGTCAATCACTCTGAAAGGTGAACACCTTTTCATAGGCAAGGCTGAAAGTCTAAATGTTGTCCTGGGTTTTAGGAAAAACATCATCCCTCAAGCTTTTAAAAATGGTGTGTGTGGGGTGGCAGTCTCAAAGTTCAGGAAAACGTGTTTATTCTCAAGGTTTTCTCCTAAGATGGTTCTGAATAAAACAATGTGAAAACGTTACTTCACATATCCAGTGGCAGTTCTTATCTACCAGAACACTATTCATCTTGAAGATGAATCTAGCAACCTGGGTTCATGCCACGCTATATGCTACCTGTCTCAGAAGAGCATCCATGAGGCGTCCTTAGCTACTTGCTTTCTTGAACTTAGAAGCAGCTGAGCATGTAGACCTCCTCGTGTGCCCTGGAAACGCTGGTGTTCCTGTGTAAAGTCTCTGTCAATCCAAGGACGAAGGGTGTGTATGGGAACCTCTGTTTTTTTTATACTTGATCTTAGCCAAAAGGCCGAGAAGTGATGGAACCTCTGTTTTTTCAATTAGCCTTCAGGGCACAGTCTGCTCTCCTTGTGCTGTCACAACAAAGGGATCTTTATTTCTTTGGGGAATTGTATTAAGAAGCAGCAATTGAAATTGTGTACTTGCCATGGCTGAAACCACTTTTATCTACTGCTTCATCATTGATCTTTGACAGCAGATCTTCAGTGCTGGCTTAACCATTTACTTCGTTGTATAACCTTGGGCAAACTCACGTCCCAGCTTAATGAATATAGTTTACTCTTTTATAAATGGAGGGTGATAATATTTTCTTTCACCACCTACCTCAGACGCTTTAATGAGGCCTAAAAGGCAGCATGGAAATGGGAAAGTGTTGTTAAAAATATAAAGATAAATTATTGATATTATGGCTTAGACACATTTTTCTTATAAGGAGAGGTAAGTTAAAAAGTGGTTGCCTCCTGAGAGAGCCCAGTTCTAGGGGTGAACACTGAATACTGGGCAATCTGGCGCTTTGTGGAAGGCTCTGCTGCCACTGCCACATTCCCACCTTTCTCAGCCCTCCCCCCAACCCCCTCCTCCCCTGCAGCCACCCCAGATGGAGAGTGATCTGCACTGGGCAGGCCTCCCCTCCTCTGTGCTGCCAGGCCACCTACACCTCTTGGCCTTGTCAGAATGCTGACAATCAGCTCCCTGCTGCTTTCTCATCTTTTAAAATCCAATTAAACATCTCTGGCCACAGCATGACAATTGTCTGGGCTCCTCACAGTGGAATTTCACCTGAAGTGGCCTTAGAAAGCCAAAAGAGAAAAGCTCCCTCATCTCCGGGAGAGCCGTGCCCACAGTTCCTGAAAGGGTGGAGCCATTGCGAGGTCCAGACCCACGTTCAGACCGAGCAGTCGCCTAGCTCGGCTCCAGACTTCAAGATGTTGAAGGCCATGTAGCAGATTTAACCATGTCCTCATGGGCTTCTGTGCCTAGAAGCAGTCTGGTGCTTTGAGAATCAGCAATGGCTAAGGTATGTGAGAGAAACAGCAAGTTTGAGTGGAATGTCCTAGCAGGAAGGGATGCTGGAGGGATAAGTTGGGGCCAGATTTTGGGGAACCTTGAAGGGAGGTCATCAGGAGCCTGACGCTGGACTGTAGAGGTTGACTTCTTGTAGAAGGCAGGAGGATTCTTCTACGGGTAGGGTGTCCTACCTTGCAGATTGCTGTTTTGTAACATCTTGCCATTGCACATGGTTCCTGAGTTTTATCCAGCCAAGGCACAGTCACTAGCAATACAGGCAACACAGGGTGGGGCAAAAGGAGGTTTACAGTTGTGAGTACATGAAACAGTTCTTGTATTATTTACTAACTGTTGTAATATTTGCCATATCAACAACTGTAAACCTACTTTGGCCCCACCCTGCACAGTAGCGGCTCCCCTTACCGGCTTAGAAAGGTGCTACTTCTAGAAGAATCAAAAGCTTCCTGTTGTGAAACAAACGCCATGTGGTTACTGGATCAAACAAAACAGGGAAGTGGGACTCTAGTCCTGAATCTGCTATTAATCATTTATTCTTGTGAGGAAAAGCTAATCTCTTCTTGGGACTTCAGCTGTCCTATCAATAAAATGATGGGGAGAGAAATGGCTGGATCGGGACCTCTCAAGTTCCTCTTAACGTGAAAGTTCTGAGGAATGGTTTTAGCTGCCGAAATGTCTACGTTTAAACGAGATCCGAGGGTGATTCCTGTGCACCTTAAAGTTTGACAAGTACAGTTCAGGAGAATGATTCTCAGTGATACTGATGGCTGGTTCCCAACCCAGGCTCCCTGAATCAGAATTTTTTTGGAGGTGGGGTTTGGACATTGGAAGTTTTAAGAAGTTCTAACTTGTAGCCAGTGTGGAAAAATACTGTTTTCATGGCTGTAAGGTAAGAATGAAAGTGTTGGGTAAGAGAATAGCATAGTGAAAGAAGATTAAATAAAGATCGTTCAGGCAGCAGTATGAAGAGTGTACTCAGGAAACAGAAATTAGTGGTGATGAGCCAAATATACAAAGTTAAGAAGAAGACGGCTCCACCATGTTGAGTCTTGTTGGTTGAAAAGGTTGTGCTAGAAGTTGTTGTGGGGAGCTGGTTTGTGAGGATAATGAGAAGTTAGTTTAGTTTAAAATATTTCCACCTAGATTTGATGGTGATTACATCTGGCAGGTGTTACATGGTGTGGCAACGGAGCTTAGGCTAAAGGACAGGACCAGAAGTATAAATCTGTAATCCATTATCACAGGGATGGAAGCTTGAGTGATACAAATGGTACAAGGAGACCGCAAAACTGAATACAAACTTTTGTTGTATGTAAATTAGAATGATAGGCTTGGAAAATTTTTAGAAAACGTAAGGCCAGACTTCTATGCATGAACCAAGTGTCCTCACCTCAGTCATAGTGCACGGAATGTCCTTTGAGCTTGGCCTCTGCAACACTCTGCCTAGTGCCAGGGAAGGACCATGTCCTGGGCCACCTTGCAGAGCCCCATGGAGTTCATCACCAGAAGGGCCTTGCCTGTGTGAAGGTCCCCTGCCAACTCTCTGACTCAGTTATGTGCTTCCACAGTGATATTTTCAGAGCACAATTATGCATAGCAGAACCTCTTTTCCATGGCTGACAGTGTTGCCCTTGTGTGGAATCATTAAGTTCTGTGCTCTAAAAACAGAAAGGAGGTTCACAGGGGGAGCAAATTGGGAAACTGCTGGAATGATGGGAGCCTGGTATCGTGCTCTACACCAGGGCTCCAGAGTCCTAGCACCCCTCGCCGTAAGGGAATGTGGAGTCGAGCAGTAATGCACCTCAGCAGTAGGGTGCAAACCAGATTCAAGATACACACCGAGATGAAAGAAGCAGGCTTGGAGTTGGAAACCAAGGGTTTAAATCCAAGTGAGCTCTGCTACTTACTGGCAGTAGCCTTGTACAAGTTTTCTCTTTCCCAAAAGGAGGAATTTTCTCTGCTTTATGGGCTGTAGTGAGCAACGAAGTATTGCTATTACACGTGAGAGTACTTTTCAAACGGTAAGGTACTATATAAATACAATACTTTAAAAGAAATCCCCACCTGAGGACATGTTTATGATTTGAGAGAGAGAGAGAGACAGAGGGAGAAACATCAGTGTGACAGAGAAACACTGAGCAACCTAGGCATGTGCCCTCCCTGGGAATCTAACTCGCAGCCTTTTGGTGTACCGGACGACGCTCCAACCAGCTGAGCTCCCGGCCAGGGTTACAATACTTTTTTCAAAAGTGACACCAGAATGTCAATGCCTAAGACAGGTAAGGAAGAAGAAGATTAAATGAAATCTGAAGACCCATTTCCTTGATAGTTAAGGTCTTTTCCGTCTTTTAGAGGGAGGACTAAAGCTTTAAGCTGTGGTGATGGAATTTCTGGCATCAGTGAGCAGGGTAGAAATGTGTAGAATTTGATATTTTTTGGTGTTTTGGAAACTGTACATAGGCTTCCATCATGTTGTTGAGTCAGTCATGTGCTAGAATATTTCCCAGCCCTCAAAGATGTCAAAAATTTTACCCCAGCTGGTGTAGCTCAGTGAATTGAGCGTCAGCCTGCAAGCCAAAGGGTCATCGGTTTGCCCAGCCAGGGCACATGCCTGGGTTGCAGGCCAGGTCCCCAGAAGGGGGCGTGCAAGAGGCAACCGCACATTGATGTCTCTCTCTCTTTCTCTCTCCTTTCCTGTCTAAAAATAAAATAAATAAAATCCTTAAAAAAAAAAAAAGATGTCATAAATCTTATGATCCACAGTGTCAGTGCCCCGGGATTCTGTGAATGGCTCCACTTGAATTACTTTGTCAGGATTTTGTGAAAATCAAGGAGAGAACAGAAGAGAATAAGATATTGTGCTCCTCACATGATAAGCACCGTTGCAACATCAGGGCATTAACATTCCATACACTGGCAGAGTCTATTCAGAATCATAGCAGCTACAACCAGAAGAAATATCATGAAAAGCAATTCATCTGTATAGAAGAATATGCAGCATCTTCAAACTGCAGTGTGGTTAAGAAGCACTTGGAGGCCCTGTTAAAACAGCCTGCTGGGCTCCGCCTGAAGAGTTTCAGGGTTAGTAGGTCTGGGTGTGTTGGAGAATGTGCATTTCTAAGTTCTCAGGTGATGCTGATGCTGCTGTCGTGGCAACTGCGCTTTGGAAACCTTGGGTCTAGCGCTTTATAATTTGTAAAATGCTCTCCCATACCCATCTCCTATGACCCTCTTACACCTCGTGACCTCACGGAGTAGGCATGTCACAGATAAAGAAGCAAGCTCAGAAAGAGTGCGGTGGCTGAAGCCGCCCTGTCAGCGAGGGGCAGAACCGGGGGTCCGAGCCTCCCCTCTTGCCCTTTTTCTAGTTCTAAAGTGCACTGTTGCCGAGTTCTAGGATGTCAGCTACCTGTGGCCAAAACAAGAACCTCCGTCTTCTGACTCTGTGGGATTCTTTTTATTCCCTTTGCCTTCCGCAGTCTGGAGTGAGCTACAATGACTGGGGCATTTGGGAGATTTATGAAGAGATATTTGGAGGAGGAAGTAAAGGGACTGGGGGGAAGAAACTTGTAAGAAGAAAGGTCTGTGGGTGAGGGAAGGAACCCAGTTAGGCAGGGGCTGGGAAAGAAAGCAAGCCAAGGAGAGGCCCGCTGACGGGAAGAGAGTGAGAAGCAGAAAGTAAAGAATCTCCTAAGATCTTTTATGCCACTTAAGCATTTGGCCTCATGGGACAAGATGTTCTGTCTGTTAGCCCCTTGGTTACTCTGCCACAGCATCAAAGGTCTAGTCTGCTTTTGATGTAGTGTGTTTGCAAAGCCCTCCCATCCACCCTGGCATTCTTTGTTATTTACCATTAAAGTAGTGTTAGTCTTTGAAAAATTATAAAGCTCTTGATAGTTTCCCTTTCAGCCCCATGTGTTCCTTGTATTTATCAAAATGGAGCACTAACAAATATTTATTCAGTTTTATAGACATGTTGACAATAAAGACTACCATGTGTGTCTCCCTGCCATGGTGATTATTTTGCTCAATACATGATTGACTGAGATGTCTTCAGTGTCTTATAAACACACATTAAAAATAGCAACCTAAAAAAAGATAAAACTGACAAATAGAAAGTTCCATATTTTTGGATGTAATACAGTGCCACCCTGGTTATTAGAACACGAAACAGATAATCCTTAGTGAGTTATTTAAGTTTGTATAATGAATTCTCCTTCAAATACGTGTTTTTGGCTCCTACAATGTTCCTCTCATTTATAAAAGTTTCTCGAATTGGAACCTTTTAAAAGTTGCATTTTTTATCTGTGTGTATATTCTAATAACCCAGGATATATAAAGGTCTGGCTATTTTATCTAAATTTCAAACTCAGGATCCAGTTCCAAATTTTAGCATCTATTTATCATCACAGTCGTGAAGGTAAGGGTGGGGACTGCATTTTCACATCACATTTTTGTCAAACAGAAAGAAAGTGTTCCTTAATTGGTTAAGTACCCTCTACTTTGTTAACCAAAGTGAATTAAAGGGGTACGAAGCACTCAAGATTTGTGCTGTTTATTTCTAAGGGTTTATTCGTAAAACTAATGAAATGATTCTTAATATTTTTACTGTTTCCCACTTAATGGTCCCCAAAACATTGATTTAAAAATTGAAAAGGCTTATGTCAGTAAACAGTTCTGCAAATATGGTAGGTGCCATGTCTGTGAGATACCATTTAAACTGGAGCCATTTAAAGTTCAACTTTTGTTTTCTGAATCGAATATTTAAACAGTTGCTCTGGTGAAAGAGCAAGGAAATTATAAAGTTGAAACTATAAAATTTCTGACATTCGTTGACTCTCTGGCTCTCCTGAGCAACTTCTTATCCTCGTAAATTTGCTTCTGTGGTTGATCAGATGCAGACTTGTGTTACTTTTTCAGTGTGTGAACAGATCCGTTTTATTTCCTGGGGCTAGCTAACGCTTTTAACCTGGAGGTGGCTGTGCAGTAGCGTTGACCAAACCCGATGCTGGGGGTGTTGTGTGTGTACCCGCTTCTCCATTCAGCATGTGCCATGGAGCCATACCGAATGTGCATGTACAACATTTAAATGCTGATTTTACTGTTGTCTCTGTCCTTCTTACTTTATCTGTTTTTGGGATTATCAGTATTGACTGTCGAATCTTAAATATTAAAGCATGTAGTGGGAATTAAAATTTAAGCAAAATACAAGGCCTATTAAAAAAACCCACATGTGTTCTCTTGCTTTGGGGCTATATGAATGACCGAATTCTGTTAATGAAAAGGAGAGCCACTTCCAATGTCCGCACATAAAGATAAGAACTCAGACCAAGCAAAGGAAGGGCCGACCCCTGCCAGCACTGTTTAAATGGTGCCTTCCCTGCCCCCCTCCCAACCTTCTCTCTCTGCAACTGTATATTTAAATCTCATAAACTATATGATTCGACTTGATGGTATGTATCGGGAGCTCTACAACATTATTTTTAATCTTTGCAATAAATGAGTAAGATGGGGGATACTATTCTTGTTTTATCCCAAGAGGGTAAGTGAGTTTCCCAAAGTAACACAGCTAGTAGCTGACAAGACCAGGATTTGAGCCCAGATCTACCTGGCTCCAAAGTCTAGACTCTGCAATACACCATCTCTGGACGGCAAGAGCTCATAGAGATCATGTTTTATAACCAATTCACACCGCAGATGGGAAACTTAAGCCTTGTCCCCTTCACTGCTTCCCTGAGTCAGCATGGGAAATGGGGTGTTGACTGTACGTACTGGACTCTGCCAGGATTTCCCAACTGGGGAAATGGGGGGGACTTGCTGCATAAGAGAGTGATGGATAAGATTTAAGAATTGGGTTAAGGGGGATGGAAGGGAATCAGTTAAAGGAACTGGAATTACTTAGTCTGATGTGAAATGTAACTCCTACTCTCAAGTGAAGTTAGTTGATAGAAGATAAAGACCAGCTGGGGCTCTACTTTCCATGTGGCCAATGCAAAAAGAAAGGCCTTTTAAATTTGCTGGGTGGGATATAAATCAGTTGTAATCAAGAAGTCCTGATGTTGGGGGTGGGCTGGGGTAGGAGGAGGTGGCTAATTAGCACCACAGGATAGGTGATCCCACTAGGCGAGGAGCTGTATTCAGTAGGTCTTACTGCTTTCCTGGCCCAAGCTTAAAATAGCATTGCCCCTCTCAATCACTATAGCTAAGAAGTAATATCTTCTTAACTGACCCATTTGGATGCTACACTTACAAATCTTTCCACCCTCTGATCCATCCTGCTCACTGGGATTAGAGCTATTTTCATAAGGCACATCTCTGACAGCACTTCTCTGTTCAAAAATGGCCCCAGAATAGCTGGTTTCAAAGTGTGGCCTATTGACCCTCAGAGGTAACGTTGCCAGTTGTAGCAAATAAAAATATAGAATGCCCAATTACATTTGAATTTCAAGTAAGCAACAAATAAATGTCTCATGTAACATTTGAGTATCCTGTATTTTATCTAGTAATCCCACCTGGGGGAACTTAAGACACTTTGGAGGGGTCTTTGAGGTCAAAACTACTTTAATAGCATTAAGAATTGTTTGCCTTTTTCACTGTGTTGACATTTGCACTGATGGTGCAAAATCAATAATAGAACCTCTAGTGTCGTCTTAGCATGAATCAAGGCAGTGACACCAAAGTGTACCTGTTGACATTGTGTTATGTAAAGTCTCTGTTATGCACTCACAGTGAAAAAAAAAAAAAGGCCAGTTTTACTTAAAAATCTCTCTGATGAAGCAGTACAAATTATTATTTTTATTAAAGTGCTACCCTTGTGTGGATGTCTTCTTAATATACTAGGTGACAAATTGGGACATATGCATAAAACATTTTGCTGCAGACAGTGGTTGTCTCACTTGAGTGATGGTTTGAGGTGAGAAGCTGAATGCATTGCTTTTTCATGGGACGCCGATTTTACTGACAAACTTTGGTATTCAGACCTAAGTACTTGGCAGATATTTTCCTGAAAATGAATGCAGTGAGCCAGTCACCTCAAAGAAAAAACTTGACAGTATTTGTGCCAATTATATAATTTAAGCTTTTAAGTGAAAATTAGAATTTTGAAAAACTTCTACCTACCACTGAGAGGTTGACAGCTTCCCCATACTTGGTGGTGACAATAGTGTATATGATTTTTTGATAATATAATGGAATGTTTCAACATTTGGAAAGTCTGTGTAACTCGGTGAACCAATATTTTACAAATGACCAATGCATGAAGTTACCAAGTTATACATGGGTAAAAAGATCTACTCAAAATGCAATATAAACTGTTAGATTTTAATGTAAGAGTATGAAAAGTCTCACTGATATGGTTTCAAATTCCACATTTCAACTAACCTTTAAAAATTTAATTTTGGTGTCATAGCAAAGAAGAATAACCACAATTATCTGAAAAGGCTATGAAAACCATCCTTCCTTTTTCAGATGTGTGAGTCTGGGTAGTCTTTGTATATTTCAATCCAAACATTCTATCACTACAGATTGTATATTGAAGAAGGTATAAGAATCTAGCTGCCTTCTTTTCAGCCAGACAGTAAAGAGATTTGCAGAAATGTAAAAGAATGCCATTCTTCTCGTTATTTAGTTTTGGGAAATTTAGTTTCTTTAAAAAAAATCATGTTAACATGTAATGGGCTTATTACTATTTTAAAGTGAATTATAGATGATTTTTCAAATGTTCCCAGTTTGAACTTTGAATATGGTAAATATTAGTTGATAAAACTTACATAACAAGCAAACAAATTTTGGAGCCTATCATAATTTTTTAAAGATCGTAATGGGGTCCTGAGACCAAAAAGCTTGAGAACTGCTGGCCTACAGGACACCCAGGATGGTGAGCCAGGTATTAGTGATCTTCCGCCATCCCACTCCATCCTGCCTTTGCAATCTCACCGATGAGCACCGTCTTTGAAGTGCTCTCAGGCCCCAACCTAACCGCCTAGTTATTGCTTTCTGCACGTTCTGGACTTTTGTTTCTGACTTTGTGCATGCCATTCCTCTACTTGGAACACATGTTCCCACCCCCTTTATCCACCTGTCTGGTGGTTAGTGGGTCAGTGCTATCCTCTGAGCACAGGGCCTGAGGGTGGAGAGACTCATTCAGACCAAACCTCACAGTTTGTTTGTGGGTATTTTCTGCATAGCCTTCAGGATCTGTTTATTTGTTTTAACTAGAATTCCTGGAGTGCAAAAGACCCAATTTTTCCTGTTTATATTTTTTATCATTGAAGGGCCAAGTGTCCTGCCATAAACTTTATTGCATTTGGATTTTTATATTTACTAACTATATTTATTTATTGCATATTGGATTTTTATAAATATTAACTAACAATTTCTAGTAATATCTGTGGGCTTTTATGATCCTGTGCAGATTAATCAGAGTATTTAGTGCCTACTGCAAGCAGAACACTTGGCAGTGGAGAGAGGGGGCTAAAGAGGTGCTCTTTGCTTAAGAACCTGCGCTATGGTTGGAGAGACAGGTTTTATAGTCAAGCAGCAATCAAGTGAGACACGAGAAGGTAAGTAATTCAAGGACTAACTAGGTGCTCTAGGCCTTTGAGGAAGGTGAGGTGGGGTGGAGGTGGGGCGCATATTTGTTTGCAGTGACTGGAGAAATCAGAGATGGCTTCTGGGAGGAGGCAGTGATTTGTCAGGGACTTGTTCAATAGGGAAGGTTTAGTTAGAGGTCAGCAAGGCAGGGTTTCAGGTCAGTGAACAAACATGAGCCAGGGCAGAGAGTCAGAAATGAGCACAGCATGTTCACAGCCTAATGAGGAGACTGCTGACCACAGTGAAGGTGAATGGTGTGAAATGATAAGGTTGGAAGCTAGTTAGGAGAGTTTATATTGGACATGGAAGGAAGAAGGAATGAGCACCATGCTGCCGGTCCCCACCTTTTTCTTTTCTTTTTTTTTTTGGTTAGGGAAATGACATGGTGTTTTTGAACACAAGCTGGCTTATTTGTGGGAGGAGGAATGAAGATGGGGCATCTAGTTAATGATCCAGCGGTGTGAGGAGGTGAGGCTCTGAACTAGGGTATCAGCAAGGTTTATTTAAAAATGAAATACAGGTAACCATGTCTAGAATGCCGGCTTGGTACCTTTAAATAAGCCTGTTTTATATATCAAGGCATATGGGCATTAAAACTCCACAATAATGTGTTAGTGACATAATTGGGCCTTATCACATGTGGTTGATTTAGAGCTGAAATATTTTTTCCCAGCCTTTCCTCATGTCTTACTATGTCAGTCACTAAATAACTGTGTGTGGTTTGGGTAAGTTACTTAACTCCTTACCATCTTGGTTCTGATATCTACAAAATGAGGGTATTAATATTGCCTGTCTCATAGTCACCAATACATACAAAGTGTAATACCTATACCAGTGCCTGGCACATAGGATGTCTTTAAAAATATTAGCTATTACTTATTTAGTCAGTAATTCACCTTATTATCAAAATATAAATATTTAAATTACCTAATGGGCCAAAGCATTCAGAGCGGTACTGAGTCAAGGCTCTCAGAAAAAGCTTACTGGAGACATTGCAAAGATGAGACTAAGAAGCTGGGATGGAAAAACATTAAATATTCTAAATCCATATACTTATTAAGATCTAAAGTGTAAAACCACAATTTCATTATGTTACCCTTCAACTTAAACATGGGCTCCTGGTCCCGAGGGGTGTGGTTCAGTTGGTCGGGCGTCGCTCAGCAAAGTGGAAGGCCTCTGCCCGTTGATTCCTATCAGGGCACGTGCCTGGGTTGCTGGACTGTGTGTTTGGTCCCAGTCCCTGGTCCGGTTGGGGTGGTCCAGTCGGGGCGCATAAGAGAGGGAACCGATTGATGTTTCTCTCTTGCTTCGTCGATGTTTCTCACCCTTTCTTTATCCCTCCCTTCCCCTCTCTCCAAAAATAAATAAATGAATGTTTAAAAAAGAAAAACAAAAACATGGGCTCCCACTGCAGAGAAGATAAATCTGGTCTTAGCAAGCCAGCAAAGCTTCTCCCATTGGCTTTTTGCGGCCACCCTGGCCCTCCTCTCCCTGTCCAGGTGGCCTGCACCTCACACCCCATCTATGCCCTATGAAATCAGTCACTTTATTTTTTTATAGCAGTTTTGTGTTCACGGAAAAATTATACAGAAAATACAAAGTTCCCATATACTCCCTTCCACAAGTTTCTCTTATTATTAACACCTTGCATTAGTGTGGTACATTTTTACAATTGATGAGCCTATATTGATGCATTATTATTGACTAATGTCCATAGTTTATATGAGAGTTTGCTGTTTGTGCTTTACACTTATATGGGTTTTGACAAATGCGTAATGTCCTACACTCACCATTATAATGCCATATAGAATATCTTCACTGCCCTAAAACTGCCCTGTCTTCCATCTATTCATCCCTCCCTCTTCCTGTCCCCATCAGTTTTTAAGAATCAGTAAAAATGTCATCTCTTCTGTGAAACGTCTGATTCCCCTAATTATAATGAATCTTTTTGATGCTTGCACAGCATTCTTCATACCTGTTACATACCTTATATTCTGCATAGCATTGGAGGCATACAGTTTTCTTCCTTTACTAGGTGGTATGTTCTTGCATGAGTGGCCATGCCATAGATTTGTCCCAACAGCACCTAGCCTAGACCCTGTTCTTAACAGGTCTAGAATGCTGGCTGAACTGAACTGAATCGTGAGGAAATATTAGGGTGGCATTTTGCAGACTAGATCTCAAGAGGCAAAGCTTTAGACCTAGAGTTCTCAAAATGACAGGTGTATTTGTGAATTCTATACATGCTACTCAGGGGTCAGGTGGATGGGAAGTCATTTGAAAGGAAAGTCGCTCAGAAGCAGACTTGGGTGAGGTGGCCCGGTCAGCTTTACATTATTACTACTAGGCCACAGGGCTCTTCCCCACCTTTCCTCTTCACCAAAACAAAGAAAGAAAAACAAAATCAAAGGACAAGAAGCCTGGTTGTTTCCATCCTTTCAGTCCAAGTAACCTCTCCCAGGAAGGCCCCTGGAAAGTCTTTTGTTCGGTTCCCATTCTCTCTCCCCAGACAGCCCCCAACAATTGAGGATGCCCATTGTGCCTTCTTTGGTCGCGGAGCACCTTCCCTTAATTCCTTATTTCACGCTGAGCCTTTTGCTTTAAAGATGCTGTTCTCAAACGTTCTAAGACGCAGCAGGAACATGCAGATCTGAACAAAAGCAAATAAATCGAATATTGTGAAGTAACAGAGCAGACGTCCTTCTCCAACAACCAGCACTACAGTAAATGAGAAATATCAGTCATCCACTAGATACAGTATTCCCCTCTAGACAGGAGCTGCTGCTTGCACCCCCCCAACTCTCCCCATGAGATAGTGAAGGTACCATAACACAAACTACTCCCCTCAGCTCCCACTTGGGAGTCAGGGAGTCCCCTTCAGTTTTAGCACCACTACCTATTCCTTTAAGCAACACAAGCTTTTACTTCCCTGTACCTGCCCCAAACGCATATGGGGAGGTAGGGGATGTAGAGAAAGGGAGGGAGAGAGAAGGAGGAGGGGGAGAGAAATATGCTCCCCTCTCCAAAACGTCTAGAGCCCACAGCGGTGCCAGACCTTGCGCAAGGCGGGGGTGGGAGGGGGCTACACTCTGGAAACCCGGTTAGATCTAAAGGTACTGTTACCTGGGGCAGTGAGTACTTTCCAGAGGGCCCGGCTCTCCCATCCCCCTCCTCGCAACCAGAAGGAGCCTGCGGAAAGTGGGGTGCCAGCCCGTCTCCGGAGCCCTAAGGGAACCAGAGTGCCCCTCCACAGCGGAGCGTCGACAACCCGCTGGCACCTGTGCTTCCAGGGGGCGGGGCCTCCTCCAGGTGTGCAGAAGGGAGGACGCCCTCGGAGAACCGAGGCTGCCGCGGAAGCCTAAGCGATCCATCCCCCGCCTGGAAGAAACGCAGGGGGCGGAGCGGTTAATCCGCACACCGCGTCCGCTAGATCCGCAGGCCCCGCCCGCATCTTTGGAGGCGGGGGGCGGGAAGGGGCAAACACACTGCGGTGCCGAGGGGGTTAAGCAGGCAGCCCGTGGCTGGAGCGCGCTTAACCCTTGGGCGTCCGTGGGTTATCCTAGCCAGGCCGGAGCAGCAGCACCCAGTCCCAGGCGGCGTCCACCCCAACCGCGCGGGCTGTACGGGGAGATCCCCGGGCTGGGCAGCCGACCGCTGGAGCGCGGCGTGGCCCGTGGGAGGCGCGGGGCGGACGGGGGGGAGGGAGGGGGACGGCGGCGGCGGGCGCGCAGCGTCGCCAGGGCGAACCGGCGTGCGGCGCGGCGCGGCGCGGCAGGCGCGGAGCGAGCGACCGAGCGCCTCCGTCCCCGGATGTGAGCTCGGGCTGCCCGCGGTCCCGAGCCAGCGGCGGCGCGGTCGGCAGCGGCGGGCACCGGGCACCGGGCACCGCGGCGGGCGGCGGGCATGCGGGGCGCTCGGAGCGGCCCCGGCGGCCGGGCGAGCATCACCACGGCGTCCCTCCGCTAGAGGAGGGACCAAGCCAATTCTCCTTTGCAGCAAAAAATTCCATGTATATATTATTGTAAGATAATATATACATCTGATCTTATTTTTTTTAAAAAGTTTATTTTGCTCCATTTTTGAAAAAGAGGGAGCGTGGGTGGCGAGCGGTTTTTATAAATTATTCTTATTTTCTGTTATTAGTCCCCGTCCCTCCCCACCCCCTGCTGAAGCGAGAATAAGGGCTGAGACCGCGGCTCCTATCTATCGGTAACCCCCTTACCCGCTCCTCCCCCGCCCCTACGCCTAGCACAGTGCCCTGCACACAGTAGGCGCTCAATAAATGTTCGTGGATGATGATGATGATGATGATGAAAAAAATGCAGCATCAACGGCAGCAGCAAGCGGACCACGCGAACGGTGAGCAGCCAGAGCCTGGGCACCCGCTGCCAAATCTAATCCTTTTCATGGTCCTCCTCTTCCCGCCCCGCTTCGTTCTCACCCCTCCCGTCTCCGATGCTTTGGGTGGGCTGAGGGGGTTGGAGAGGATGTTTCTAGCTCGGTGTCATCTACAGAAAGGGGATGTGCGTGACAGCCACTCCGTTCTCTCCTTCAGGCCTTGAATGTCAGAGTTAATTCTGCATTTGTGGGGTGGGGGCGGCCGTGGAGTCGGGGGAGTGCTGTGCAGCCGGAGGGGCTGCGAGCCAAGGTGATTCGGGTTCAGTGTCCTCGGGCTCAACTTTCCTCCAACGCTCCCGAGCGAGCGGTGGAAGGGGGTGGCAGTTAGTCTTCAGCCCGAGCCCCCTTTCCAGCCCCTTCTCGCCTTCCCCTGCTTACCCACCCCTGGTTGACTAGGAAGGTCTCTGGTGGCATCCTGAAAATGCCACGATTGTTGGGTTTCACCCTTCCCGCCGGTGGGTGAAGCACACTCCTCCCCGCGAGAGGGAGGCTGGGTCTCAGAATCGCTGGCCAGGGGTCGGGTGGAGCTCGTATTCCCGCTCCCTGCCGGGCTGTGCACGCGTCGGTAACCTAGCAATGTCCGGGGAGTCGCTGCCGCTGTGGGTCTCCCCTCACCAGCTCGGGCCCGGGGAACCACGTGCCGCTACCACGCCGCTGGCTGGGCTGGGGCGGGGGAGGCTGGACCGCTCCTGGCCAGCCCTTCGCCATCCTCCTTGGAGGTCGCCGGCGCCCCCAACAACTCCCGTGGGCTTGCAGCCTTCCTAGGTGAGCACTCCCCGAGGGAAGGCTTGGCATGACTCCAATCCGGCCGGTACTGTCTGCTGCCCGCCCCCGTGGTCTCCTTCCCAGGCTGCTGAACAGGCAGACCTGTGCTTGCTTTGACTTTACCTTGTTCTTTACTTAGTAAGAATTGGTTTTGCAAACGCCCATCTCTCTGTGTCTACCACTACTCTCACTTTGACTTCTGTCTCAGTAAGAAGGTTATGACCCAAGGCAGGCAGGTGCCCGGGAGACTAGCTTAGGTGGTGGCCTGACCCAAAGCCGGAGGGGCACATCTTGAGGTTCTGCCCCTGTGCACTGGGATGGCAACCTACCCTGAGACGATTCCTGTTTAGGCCTTCAGGCCCCCTGCCCAGCATCCAGCCTGTCTTTCCTAGGTGCAGGGGTGCAGGCAGACTGCCTTGTCTGTTTCTCTGGATGCTGGCTTGGCTGCTGTGGCTGCAATTTAAAATGCAAAAAAGCTTTAAAGATGTTTTCTGTTTTCGGAAGCCTGTGGAGGAAATGAGTCCCAACCATCATGAATTTTCATTTGCAGGAAGTGTCAGTGCATAATCTAGATATTTGTTATGGGGCTTTTGGTATCGCCCTGGTGCCAGTGGAGGACTTTCTTTTTCCATGCTGAAAAATGCATTTGTGACTGTGGAAAGATGTTAGAGTAACACTGTGAAAATGATTGACTATTGAATTATTGGCCTTTTTTTTTTTTTGTGATGTGGTCATTATTTTGGGGAAAAGCTGTTGTACATATCTATTAACTCATTATAGAGATACATGGGTTTTAAAAAAGAAAAGGTGTGGACTAAATGTTGGGATGACCTTAGTTTGTCTGAAGAGATGCACTAAAAGGCTCCTTGTGAATTCATGGATGTAGAGAAGTACTCACCCCACTGGGTGCCATGCAGCACGGTCCTATGTGACTGACACTTAGGGCGGAGTGCTGGGGCTTTTTTGCTGCTCTGGTTGACCAAACCCCTGCTTCTGAAAAATTGGATGTAAGGTTCAAAATGGAATCATGAGAATGATTCCCTGATGGGAGACCATCTTTGCTTCCTTCTGACACTAAATGCATATGTTTTTTCTTTTTCCCCAGAGGCAAACTATGCAAGAAGCACCAGGCTTTCTCTTTCTGGTGAAGGACCAACTTCTCAGCCGAATAGCTCCAAGCAAACCGTCCTATCCTGGCAAGCTGCAATCGATGCTGCTAGACAGGCCAAGGCTGCCCAAACTATGAGCACCTCTGCACCCCCACCTGTAGGATCTCTCTCCCAAAGAAAACGTCAGCAATATTCCAAGAGCAAAAAACAGGGTAACTCGTCCAACAGCCGACCTGCCCGTGCCCTTTTCTGCTTATCACTCAATAACCCCATCCGAAGAGCCTGCATCAGTATTGTGGAATGGAAGTATCCTTTCTGGGGGGAAGTCTTTCTCATTTTCTTTCACCATCTGTTCTTTAACAGGGTCTGTGTTCTGAAATGGCACTTAAAGGTGCTAGCAGTCTCTGGGATGTGAGCAACAGCAGTGTGTAAAGGGTTTCATTGTATATACCTTCCTATCTCCTCGGGGGCAAAGGGTGGCGCTGCGGGCATATTTAATCTACTGTGTGTGTGTGTGTGTGTGTGTGTGTGTGTGTGTAGTGGTGATAGTGTAGGGAGGGAATGACATCCTAAAACTTCAAAGTGGTAGATAATTAAAATATGAAACTTACTTTTGGTCATTTGGCATTAGATGGTCAGTTTAGATCCACCATTGTTTTTGGGCAGTGGTATGCATTCAACCTACTGCAACTAAGGTATGCTGATTTAAAGAAAAAAGACTGATTGAGACTCTACTACAAAAACTATAGTTTTAAAAAAGATTTTTATTTATTTTTAGAGAGAGAGGAAGGAAGAGAGGGAGAGAAACATTGATGTTCACATCAATCATCTGCCTTTTGCTTGCCCTCAACTGGGGACACGGCCAGCGTCCCTGACTGGGAATCAAGCCCATGGCCTTTGGGTTCACAGGCCTGTGCTCAACCCACTGAGCCACACAAACCAGGGCAAAAAACAACAACAACAAAACCAAAACACAAACATTTTTCACCTTTAGTGGAATCTTCTCATTCTGATGTTTGGAATTTGCTTCTGAAACTCCAGTCAGTGCTAAGGTTGCTTCCAGCTCTGACGTTTGGCAATCCTAATTGTTCAGGTGATTACAAATATGTACACTTGCTTCATAGGGAGGGAGCAGTTTGCTCATCAATGCTATGACTTTCTGGAATTTCCTTTCTGCAAGTTCCAAAAAGGCTTTTGAAATGTGAGCCTGAGGGAACATGTGGAGGGAGGGGTCTGTGCCTGCCCCTTTTAAAAGCTGAGCCCTTAGGAGTTAGAGAACAGCCCTCTCAGTGGAGGAATTTGCAGTTGCTGCTCTTACGAAAAAATTCTATGTCCTTGGACTGGAGTTCTGTTTCTGAGTGTCTCCTTTGTATTTTTGAAAACGGAACTTCAGATGCCGCGGAATGGTTGTTATGTCTCAGATCTTGGAAAATTAGGGTGCTCTGCCTGGGCCTCCCTTTCCGCAAGCCTGGAGGCCAGGCTGCAGTTACTGCCGCCCTTCTCAAAAGGTTAACTGAGGTCTTCTTTCTATGCAAATTGCTTCCTAATTAGTCGATTCATTGGCCTGGGTAAAACTCACATTTCCTTTTCCCAGAAGTATATTTGGGGCTGACAAGGAACCTGAGAGCAGTTCCTAACTGTAGGAAGGAGTGTGAATCCAGGGGTTCCCCTACCATGCCCAGACGGAAGGACCACTCTTAAGAAAGGAGGATGTTGGTAACTGGCTAGAAGGTAGAGCAGAAACTCTGTTATAATTTGGGTACCTAGCTAGGCAGCTATTTGCATGCTCTCTCTCTTAACTGTCTACTTTCTGTGCTCACGGACACGAGTTACAATGAGGTAACTGTCTAGAAAGGTTTTGGAGAGAGCAGCCAAATACAGAGATAGGATTCGAGGGGTTTTCATGTTCTTTTCCTTTTTAGAACAGATGTCTCTTCTCTAGAGGGAGTTACGGTGTCTCTCACATAGCTGGGGTACTGTGGATGTGTTTTCTCTTTAAATTCTTTTTTAGTCTGAGAGTGAACACTCTGTCGGCCCAGGAGGAGGGGAGGGAAAGAGCATGTGCCTCAGTGGCATCGCTAGGGTCAGAGGCAGTGGTTGCACTTGGCCGGAAAGATCTCCTCCTCTTTAGGCTGGCTTGACATGACTGAGTAAGCAGAGATCTCTTGGTAGAGTCATTCATTTCATGCGGAGTGAGGTGGGAGGCCTGGTGCTGTTTCTCTTTGTGCACAGTAATTTGTATATAGCAATTGATGTGCATGGAGAGACTTCCCGGATCATGCTGCTGACTCCTTCTGCACTGCCAGACACGTGTGTAGGAATTAGGGGATGCGGCTGCCAAGGCAGGGAGGAGCCTGCCTACAAATGGGACGGTTGGTAGAATAGATCCTTAAACAATATGTGATCTGTTTGTTTGTTTTTTTCCACATAACAGTTTCCTTCTAGTTCAGGGAGCAGGCTATAGAAATCCCCCCAAAGCCAGCTGTGCCAGGCCCAGTCAGCTCGGTAAGAGGGAGAGCCTAGCTTGTTTTTGCTCACAGGAAAGGCAGAGAGTATCCTACACCTTGGGGGAAGGAGGAGTGTTTGCCTTATTAAAAGGAATTTTTAGGATCCGACCTATTACTGTGTTCTGCTTGGCTTGTAAAAATCTTGTGGCAGTGAGATAATATCCAGTGATACCTGGAGACTGAAACTGGAGCACTATGAAGAAGAAATACTTATATTTGGTCTTCCTGAACGGTATTAGTGTTTCTCAGATTTGCTGTGTTATCACTTAGGTTATTAGGAAATTAAAAAGAAAGAATGGTGGTGTGGAGGAAGGGAGAGACTGTGTATTTATAGAGCAACATTGGGGCAATTGGCTCTTTAAATTTCAGTAGGAACTGCTAAAGAGAAAAATAAAAAAGGAGATTCTGAGATGTTAAGGCGGACCCTCTTAAAGTTGGGTTCCTAGATAAGATATTTCATAATACTAGGTAAGTTAAGAGAATAAATACGAATGAAAGCAAATTGGCTTTAATAATAATCCCATCAACATCAGTAAGGGAATAATATCATCCATGTCCTTCCTTCCATGAGTGTGGAAGCTCTTCAAGGTGCTAAGATTTCATGAAACTCAAGGTATCCCCAGAGAGGCAAGGGGTTTTGTTTTCCTCAGCATTTTTGAATTTCTCATAAGGATATCACAATGAATAGAAAAGGATCTATTCATATCCTCAAAGCTTTAGGACTCTGAGGTGTTTAGTTCAACCAGTGGCCTTGCCTTTTGTGGGTTAGTGTATGGGAGAAACACTGTTGGAAAATCAAGCCCTGGAGTTGCAGATTAGGTTAGGTTGATGCTCATGGAACCTTACATTTGGAAAGCCTAGAAACCAAAAGAAGAAAAACAGTCATTTTGGCAGATGTCAAACTTTGCGTTGCCAGTTTTGACAATGTCTCTTAATAACACCAGAATGTTTAAGCAAGTATCTGTTGAAAGCTGATCCCAGTGATTCTTCTAGACAGACCCCTGAGATTTAGAGTTGTTAAATTATACTTTGAAAGTGTCTGATGCTGATTTCTTATGGTCTTTCATATGTTATAAGTGAATGCCGTAACAGCACATAATAAACTGAGCTCCAGTCTAGCCGTAGTCTGAAGCAGTGATAATCATTGATTAGTAAAGAAAACATAGGAGGGAGCTGAAGCCTGGCTTGCTTATTACAGCATTTGAGGAATCGGAACAGGCCATGAAACAGTCACAGGTTGAATGGAGAAGGTCCTGGTGACTTGGCCTGCCCCAGTCCAGACAAGAGACTCAGACCGACCCAGCCAATAGCAGCCCCTGAGAAAATGGCTCTAACACATGGAGGTGAGGACTTGTGGAAGAGATTTGTCTCCTGATGACTTCTCTTTGGGTCAGGAAAGAAACAAACAGCCAGGAATTTTAGCTTTCAAAGGCCCTTGTTGGTTTTAAAACTAAAAGAAGCACAAACCTGGTTCACACAGTACCCTAATTGGATGTACTTTTAGGTTTTAATATAAAATGAGCGGCGGAAGAATGAGTGTAACATGATCCTTGTAACAGAAGAAAAGGACACGGAGAGGTCATTTGAGAGGACATCACTATAAGGTGACCACTGAGATTACTTCTGCTGGAAACCTGGTCTTCACAGTAGTCAGTTGAAAATGGATTTATATATATAGTTTTCATTTTAAAAGCGATTCAAAAGTGGTGTGATTGGGAGCATGACGAGAGAGATGGTTTGTGTTTGTATAACATAAACACACATGTATGTATATATATATACACCTTAACAAAATTATTCAGACCATTTGACATATTTATATTATTGGCTATTTTTGCCAATTGTGTGGCCTTAGCTATTTACATCCCATTCCCTGAAGATGATTCTAATTCAACAAATCATAACTTGGTAAGTGTCCTTAGAGTTCCTACTTGTCCTGATGTGTGCTTATCATTTGCCTGTATACTTAAACTAGTAGCTGGATTTTTGGGTAGTTGAAGTTTACAGCTATGCATGTGATGTTTCCTGGAGCTTTGCAACAATGTATTTCTTTTCCTTTTTTTTTTTTAACCTGTATTCTCAAATTTATACTGAATGAAAATGTTTAGAATCATGAATTGTGTAAATAAGTGTAGAACGTTTTATGGAAGAGATTTGTAACAGATTTAAAAATAACTTTTCTCTCCATGTAAGCTTTTGTTGTCTACCATTCTTTTCCTGAGAGCATTAGCTTTTTTCTTTTTTAAAAATTAAATCAAGTGTTATTTGGGAGTGGTGGGTACTTTGGTCATTTTCTCTGGTAAATAGAGGATTATCATAGATTTTGTATAAGAACTATTAATTTTCTGAGAAGTACAATACAACAAAGCTAATAAACTGCATGGAACACAGTTTGGAGAAGCACACAGGATAGTGTTGAAGTTTCTAACTCCTAGTCCTGTGAAATGCCCCAAGATAAAGCAATTCCATGGTTATATAAATTGGGATACTCCCACATATTTTATTGCCTTCTTAAAGATTTATAGTGCACATTAGCTCCAGTAAGAACACCAGGAAAGTCTGTAGTTGAAAAACCATTTCATTTTGTTTAACTCAACTAGCCCTTAAAAGTAATTGGTTATGCATTCTTTAAACATTTTTTTGACAGAATGCATCACGGAACCCGTGTTTCATGGAACTTCATTTGGGAAAGGTTGATGTAGTTTTTTCCTCTTTTTTTTAAAGCACTGATGAGCACTTGAGTGAGATCAGAAGCTTGTCCCACTTGACTGTCAACTGGCCGTACTTTGGGGCATTTCCTATATACCCTTCCTGCGTTGCCATTCACCCATCTGTCAATTAAGGGGGTTGGATGAGAAGATCACTAGGGTTGTTTTTACCGCTGACATTCTGTAGTCTTTCCTCGATGATTCAGAAGCCATTTCGGGATTTTTCTGGAGCTGCAGCATCCTTGCTGGATCAATCCTTAATAATTGGAGGCCAGGCAGAAAGGCAGATGGAGGAGGGGCTGGTGGTGGATAACAGGAAACTCTGTCCATTGTTTTGCCTTTTCCTCGTTCAGCTAGTTCTGTTTGTTCTGGTTTCTTGTGGTAGGGCTGGACGTTCTTCACTGAGTATTGTAAAGGCAGAATTACTGTGGGGAGTGCTCTTCCGGGCTCTGAAGATATATCGAAGTTATGCTCTTGCGTCATTAGCCCTCATGGTTTATGCACAGGATTTCGTGTTACACTTAAAATATGAGGCATATTTCAGATGTAGCATGATGTTTATTCATCTTTAGGGTTTTCTGGTCTGATTTCTAGATAATTAAAAAATATGCAGATGTTGTTACTGGATATTCAATTGTAAATGGGAGTTAGATATATATAAACACTGTTAGTACACATTTATACAATGCTAAAGATGATTCGTGTAACTTTGGATATTTTAAAAAGCTTCTACTTTCATTGTAGATAGTGACATTAGATGAGCATTTTAAAGGAAAAGCAGAAGTAGTGAAAAGCCCCCGTTAGTGGGGATAGATCATTATAGTCTAGGCCACAGATGGTGTCAGCCTCGTTACCAAATTTAACTATGTGGACAGTGACCCAGTTTGTTTGTTTGTTTGTTTTGTAGCTCAAGAGAACATGATTGAACAAACTTAGAAAATAAACACCTTTCAGAAAGGCAGGTTGATTCAAGTCAATGGAATAATTAATGTAGCTGCATGTATAGCCAATTCATATTCTTGAGTTTTCCCAGGGAAATTTGACCTACTACCGGATGTGCTGTCAGACCATTTAGATTTCTCATCTAATGAGGGAGGGAATAAAATATAGGAGATGGATAAACCTCTCCCTGGCAGCCCCTCCCCAGTCAGTCCTTTCTTGACAATTCTTAAACACTGGTCTTTCTTTGGAGAGGAGGAGGCAGTGTGTTCCTTCGGCAGACCTTTCTAAAAACCAACATGTATTCCTTTGACCTCTTAGGATTCTGAAACTCATAGCCTTCGAGTTTTTCTTGTGTTCGCTTGGATGGTCACATGGTCAGATGAGTTTATTCTTTGCCTGACTCTTTAAATATTTCCCTTCCCACTGTGGGAAGGAAAGAGGTTTGTGGATTTCCCCCCTGACTCTTAGCAAGGTCCCATGCCATGGCAGTCCTCCCACCAGGGAGCGAGTTTTTTTTTAATACATTTGACCCAATTTGTACCAAAGTGATTGCTCTATTTTTGGTATCGGTTTAGAGGCAGCCGAACGAAGCTTATTTTTCATCTGTAGTAAATACCTTTCAGTTAATGTGAATGGCAAAACAAAGGGCAGAGACCGGCATGGGTTGCAAAGCCACACACATCAGGGAGCTCACGGTTTTCTTTGCTTCATAGCTCTGTGGGAAACGTGTATATCATGCACTTAGAGTGAGATCCGGAGTGAGTGCAGTGGAAGGTGTTTCTGCCTATTACAGGTTGTTTGTAGTGAAATGATGATTTTTGTTGGATGAGAAACATGGCCATCCCCACTGGTACTAAGTGTGTTTGGTCTGGGTTGTGTGTAACTCAGCCAGCTCTGGGGATTTAGAAACTACCTTGGGGGCAGAAAGTTTTCTCAGGGTTAGCTTTTAAAAAAATGTATAAACAGTCTCAAGTTTCTATGCAGTTTAACATTTGTGGACTTGCAGGGAACTAGTGAGGCTGGTGCCATGGAAACCGTGCAACTCAGTTCCCACAGTAACATCCCTCTCAGTTCAGTCGGTAGCAGTAGTTCCTCAGTTCTACTTATTGAAAACATATATCATTTATTTAATTTCTTCTTAGCTCTTCTTTATGGAGTGTTGGGGGTGGGAATGATTGCAATATTGTACTTCACTGTGTCGAAAAACACTTTATTTTGCTCCCCAAACTTGAGTCTCTCATAAGCAAACTGTTGCGGTTGAACAGTTTTCAGTCTGTGCAGCCTGTTCCTGATACTTCCCCCACCCCCAGGCTACCACCCATCCCTCCGTAATGCTAAACTACCTCAAATGACAGCTCTCCGAAATGGAGATGCTCATCTGCCACTGAGACCTCCCCCGAGGTCTGTTAATGACCTCACCCGCGGAAGGCCAGGCCCATGACCTTTTATCAGGCAATGTGCCGGGCCCCTACCAGGTGCTCAGTAAGGCCTGGGGAAACTCCACGAGAACCTTCATTAAGTCTTTGACCCCTTCTCTGCCCCTTTTCTCATCTTGTTGAGGCCAGCTTGTCCGCTGTTAGCCTGGTGACATTTTGCCTCCACAGCATCCTTCACATCTTCCTCTTCCTTTCCATAAACACCATGGCTGGATGACTTCTGCTAGATAAGGGACCTTGAGGCTTCATTGGCTACCCACTGCCCGCTGGGGGAAGGCCAGACTCCATCACCAGGCCCCCTTGGTCTCTCCGACCGTTTTTTGTTCATCCTGCATTCCTCTCCTTCACAGCCCCGCCCGTCGGTCCACCATAAGTTCCCAAACGCCCTCCCCTGCACTTGTCCACGTGCTGGTTTCTCCTCCGCTGCTTTCTCCACCTGAAATGCCTCTTCAGACCTACTAGACCTTCTTCACGTGTCCCTGTCCCTATAGCTGCTCAGGAATCATCCCAGGTTGTGTCTCTTCTGTGAGGCCATTTCTGACCCTGGTCTGAAATAACACTCCTCTCTGAGCCTCTCTCATGGCACTTTATGTATAAAATATCCTATATTTTAGTCATTTATATGCATATCTAATCTCTACCTTCAGAATGCAATTCATAGTGAATCATTTTCCCTCCCAGCAGTGCCTGGCCTGGTGGTGTGTAATGGATGTCCACTAAGTGTGTGTTGTTGATGACCTCCAAGTGAACGGCTCTCTCAGGAGAAGCACCTCCCCTGTTCTTTCCTCTGAGCCGTATTCAGGATTTTCTTGGGTGGCAGGTCCCTCTGTGGATTCCTTGGAGGTCCTTGGCTAGGGGTGGGCAGGACATTACAAGTGTATATTCCTGAAGAGCCTAGGGTCTTGTGACCTGCCTATGTGCCTCTGGCTGGAGGAACCCTCTGACTCTCTGCGGTCAGACCTGAGAAGTCTAGAACATTCCGTGCCCTGGCTCAGAGTACCAGAGCTCAGGTGGGAGCATCTTTGGGAAGCATTGCTGGCAGTGGACAGTTGTCGGCGGGACCAGATTCTTCACCAAGGCCAGGAACACTGTGGGGTAGTCTGCTTTGATTGCGTTCCCTCCGCGGCTGAGATCCCAGTGTACAGTGTTTCCTGGGCTTAAAAAGTGAGTTCATTGGATCTGCATGGTCGTATATTTTCAGCACGTCACAGTTTTTGCACATAGGGAGTGGTGTGAACTGTAATTCCAGAGACATAATTTCATCACTTGCTTCGTGGCACTTAGCCTGTAAGGTGGGTATTATTAGTCCTGTGCCTCATCTACACTGTACCTTTGCTCTGCTGTCTGTTTGGATTGCGTGCTCTCGTTCCTTTGCAAGCCTCGGTTCTGTCTGCCCCTCCAGGACAGCGCATTTTCTGCCTCCGCAGGTCAGCCTTCTCTGATCCCTGTCCTCTCCTGCCTCCTACTCACCCTCATGCTTAGGTGGAAGTACTTGCTTTTCCTCTGCACTCCCATAAGCATGGTAAACTCTCCTTACAGATGTTAGCCCGTTTCTGCCTGATTTTATATCTGCTCTGGGAAATGGGCTGGTGTGCTGTGTTTCTGCCCATGGGCCCTGAGGTCTGACAGCCTGGCTCTTTGGCCAAATAGCTGAGCGACCTTGAATGAAAGTAGCATATGAATTCCTAGAGGCTGAGGCAGGAGTCTGATTTGTCTCTGTGGTGTTGTGAACTTAACTCTGTGCCTGGCGCACAGAAGCACACCAGAAAATGCTTGTGGAGTGAGTGAATACGTAAATGGATGGTTGTATGAGGGCTCCACGCTATGTCCATATAGTTCAGGAGTTAATTTTCAACGATTGGCTAATGATTAATGTTTGCCAAAGAGACTGACTTTCCTTATCCAGCATTAACAAGAATCCCAGGAAACACCTGTTAGAGTTTGTCTTTAATTTCAGGATTGTATCTTTCTTGGCAAACTTAACCCTTTATATCTGAAGCAGGAGAGAAGAAAGACAGTAGCCAACGCTTTTGGAATCTCTAAGCCATAAGCTGGCGTGTGTGCCCAGCGTTGTACTGGAGCCGTTTGTGAGTGACTGACTGCACTTGGGTGGATGCGTGAGTGTCACATTTCACGTAAAGAGTTGGGGGGAGGGAGAGCAGCAGAATGGCCGGAGTGGGTGGATTTGTGCAGTAACACTTTGTCCAAAGCTGGTTTCCTAATCCTGAAGCAGTTTATACCCTAATCAAATAATCACACATCTCTTCTGTAGTCTCACCTAGCTTTGATAAAAAACAAGTTACCTAGCTTGATATTTAATCGAACAGGGTTCAATCGAGTGTTGACAGTTTTTCAAAACTCAAATCCACAACCCTTAAAGAATTCAGATTTGCTACTATTAACATTCCTTAAGAATAGGAATCCCAAAAGGGTCCCCACTTTTTGGCTTATTTGTTAAAAAGTGTATCTCAGTTTTATACTCACACCTTACACCCTAGAACTTCCCTGCTCAGACTCTTTAAAAATAGGACAATTTTAGAGTGCAGGTATTTGGATATATTGCTATGTTAGCCTGAACTTTTTGGGCTACAAGTTTCAGAAATGCAACTCAAATTGGCTTAGTTGAAAAAAAAAAAGTATATATGTATGTATAATTTATTAAATCAGGTACCTGAAAAGTCCAAGGGCATAGAAATCATATCAGACTCAGCTGGAAAGGGGCTTGGAGAGGCCATCAGGACCCCCTCTGCACCCAGCCCTCCCCCTGGGCCCCAGAGTCCCACTGGCCTCCAGGGAGCCCACCTCACACACCGCCTGCAATGCGCATCCCCTCAGCCCATTTGGTGGAGGCCCTGTGGGGGAATGCATTCCTTTCTTAACCATAGCTCAAGTTGCGTATTTAAAAAAGGACTGTGTGAGAAATAAGAGACCCCTGTAGCAGATTTGTGCGTACTTTACTTTTTAATCCTTCCCACCAGTATTTCATTTTTTTTACTGTCTGTAGAATGTGAGAAGTAGCTGATACAGAGGGGCCACTTGGCCAGGAGTAGAGGCACTTATGTATTTATATTAAATACTGGTGATAGGAATAGGGGGAACTCCAGCACAGACCCCAACAACTCCTCACCAAAGAAAATCCCTAAAGAAATTGAAGAGGCTCCGGAGTCCTGCTGCTTGAGCTCTGGAGAAGGCCAGCGTTGGGTGTTACTGTTGTGTGGATGATGCTGTCAAGGGAGGGATGTTGGTAGGTGTCCCTGCCCTGCAGCGTGTGGGTGGGGGGATGGCAGGCCTTCCAAGAATAGATGTTAACATTCCTACTTCTGCCTCCTACCCTGCTCAGACTCCTGGGGCTCTCTGCCATCAGCAGGATAGGATGTGCCCCTCAGAGTCCTCTTCTGTCCATGTGATTGAAATAAGGATAGTGCCGGAAGGTGTCTTTCCTTTTCAATTGATGTGAGATCAGTGTTCTCACAGTTGGGGTTCTTGCAGGGAGTAAGGCTGGGCAGGAAAGCCGGCAGTGGGCAGTGGGGAGGAGGGCACTAAGAACAACTGAAGATGGGGATGAAGGAGGAGTTGCCTATGGTGGTCAGTTCTGAGTGGTGTCTGCCTCTCTCTGTCTGTCTCTGTCTTTCTGTGAGTGTGTGTAAAAGCTGGGGAAAAGTGTGGGTGGATGGATGTTAGGATGGGTGTTTTTGACAGCAACCTTGTAGGATGAAGCCTTCCTCTGGTGATTTTAACTAAACAGGGCCCCAGACACTGCCCAGGCTGGGGAAAATGACGTTCTTCTCCAGAATCTCAACAAAGCAGTGATTTCTGCTAATTTTTTTCCCTCCCTACTGTCTGAGTGGTAATTTTAGAAATCATAGGACATCTGTTGAAATTATTGAATAAGTGAATGAGAGGGTCGGCTGGAGGGAATGGGGGGCCGACCTGAGGGAGGGAAGGCAGGCTGCAGACGGCTCAGGGAGAGCGTGGGCGGCAGGTGGCCCCAGCCTGGGAGGGAGGGAAGGAGGTGTGCTTGGCCAGCTGGGCCCGGGCACGCAGACTGGGCGAGGGGCTCATGCCTTTTCCTGCTTCATTCATCTTCCGAGGGGCTCGCCCTACCTCCTTTTCCTGTATTCATGGGGAAGCCTAGCACTATGTAGACTCCCAAATATTTTTGTAGAGCTTTAAGCTTGTTTATAAGAAAGGAAGTCCAGGCACCATTATTCAACAAATATTTATTGAGACCAGCTATGCAGAGCGCACCAGGCTCACGTGCCCCTGAGTTCTAAGCAGAGCTGCTACAGCTCACTGTGCCCGGGCGCCCTTTCGTTAAAGGAGAGCCCACAAATGGGGTCAGAGGCAGCCTTCTTTGTTTTTCATATTTTTCATTCTTATAGTAAATCATTATGCAGAATTTACACAAGCAATACACAGATACATTCTTGTAAACAATGAAAACAATACCGAGAAAGTGACAGCTCTCTTTTACCCACCTAGCTCATTCTAATCACAGTAATCACGTGAACGTGATCCTTTCAGAACTGCTTTTCACTCTGTGTGTGTGTGTGTATGTGTATATGATCCGTGCATTTTAAAAATATATATCTATGCAGTTTGGGTATTGTTAATTTTACACAAGCGGGTACCTAATGCATGCATTATATAGCTTTCTTTTCCCCACTTAATGAGTCTTCCAGGCCTTTCCATATCTGTAGGTAGAGATATAACGACTGTTTAGTTGCTTTAGAATATCCCATGTGTGAATGGACCATGGCTTAGTTCTTCTCTTCCTGATGAACATTTAGGTTAGTTCCTAAAGTTTTCCTATTCCAAGCAATGCTCCATTGAATACCCTGGCATGTGCTTCTCTGTGCATACAAGTTAACATTTATTTCTCTGGCATAAATATGTAGAAGTAAGCTCTCTGGGTAGGAGGATAGTGTATTTTTAATTTCTACACACATTGCCCTGCACTAAGCCTGCATCAGTTTAAGCTCCCACTTGCACGTCTCTTTTAAGATTGTGCTCACTCAGGTCTAATGAGTGGCCTCATTCGTTCTTCCTTTTAGGCTACGGGAAAGGAAATCTTGAGGGTAGGGGACAGTCTCGCTCTTGGGTGTTTAGTAGGCATGCGGAGCATCTGGTCAGAACAGAAAGTCCACGAACCCCTAACACTAGATTTATAATCTCTTTTGAGCCACAGACCCAGATGAAAGGCACCAATGCTTGTCGTTCTTTGCCTGACTTTGGGTGCCACCCACCATGGTGCCGTCGTTGGTTTGTTTATTTATTTCCTCACCCGAGGACATTTTTTTCATTGCTTTTTAGAGAGAGAGGAAAGGGGAGAGAGAGAGAGAGAGAGAGAGAGAGAGAGAGAGAGAATTGATGTGAGGGAGAAACATCGATTCGTTGCCTTCTCGAACGCCCCGACTAAGAAATCAAACCCACAACCTGGATATGTGCCCTGACTGGGAATTGAACCCACAACATTTCGGAGTAAGGGGCAGTGCTCCAACAAAATGAGCCACACTGGCTAGGGTGGTCCTGTGGTTCTTTTAAAGTGAAACATTCATTCTTGGAAGCTAATAGGTAAATAAGTTCCTATTACAAAACTTGAGTCAGTTTTGGAATGTTCGGTTGCTGCAGTTTAGTTCCGAGATGACTGCGTTTATGCTCCTTTTCATTGGGGGAGAAATCTAATCTGGTATGTTTCTGCTGTCCCATATTCTTTGATTATTAATTATTTTATCTTCACACAGTAAAACCTCACTATTATTGTGGTATTATTGTAGGGTTTATACCCCTCCTACTTCCGAAAGCTCTGAGGCGGCTTAGGAAATGGAAGAGGTTGAATGAAGGGGCACTTGGGTATCAAAACAAAGTAGACTTGCCCACGTGCTCCAGCTGAACAAATTATTAACACCTGGGCACCAAAATGGCTGTTAGAGTTTCCAGCAGTGGCAGCAAAAGGAAGCACTCCCTCACTTACATGGCTTTTATGCTCTCAACAATGGGAAGCCGCCACATTCATTCAAGGAAGCACTTCCAGGAATGAAGTCCCAGAAGGAATCTACAGCATGGGTCCATGTACCAGGTCCATAGTCCGGCCACGGTGAGCTGTGCTTTTGTTCAAGTCGGAAGTGCCTACCAGCAGAGGGTCGGTGGATTCACAGCTTCTGTAGGGTTGGGGCGCAGCCTTAAACTGTGGTGTGATGAAGGCACTTCTCTTCTCTGTAAGAGCTTTGCCTTTGAGTTAGCGTAGGACTAACAGTTGGGAAGATTAAAAAAGCAGGTTAACGTAGCTATCATCTAATCATACGGAAGGTACTTTTTTGCGTGATTGTTATGTGTAAAATGTAGCCTGTTAAATATTTTCGCTTACTGTCCTAACTTGGTTTAAGTCAAAATACAAAAGGATAGTTTGAATTACTACAAACAACCTTCCCCCCCAAATCCCCCTTTTTGCAAGATATGTGGTTTTATTATTTTACTCTAATGTAAACTAGGGAAGTGACCAATATTTTTAAAAGATTTCCTTGAATGTTCTTCAGTAAATAGATAACAATGGGGTATAATGAAACACTGTTTATATTTAAATGACTGCTTTTAAGTTGTACAAAAACAGCTTGAATGGATAAATGGGTGAAATGCAGCCCTTTTATACCAGTAATTAGCCCCTTAGTCCTTTTTTCATGATAATACAAAAGTGAACTTGTCTTTGGGCTTTCACAAATTCTAAATTACTGAAATATAAATTAATGGTGACTCTACTGAAAGCTTTTTTCAGAATTATTATTTGGTGGGAGTGAAACTAAAACACCTAAAGTTCTAACTTAGGATGTGGGGAAGTGGCGACCCCCAACAGGAATTTGGTAAAAGAGAAGTGTTTAAAGAAAGCCACGTGGGGTGGAGCTAGTTTGGTCAAGGCAGAAAAAACTTTGGTTTATTTTAGATTGGCCAACTGAATAAGCTAATCAATACTAGAGCCAGCTGGGGCAAATGGTGGACTAGGGGGCTGGTCCTGATTTACCTGGAATGGTGCTGAATGTCACTCACAGACTCAGTGGGGTTGGGATTGGAACGGCTTCCAGAGACCTTCCGGTGGGTGTGCTCCTTTTTCAGATCCAGCAGGTGACTTGCCCAGGGTAACACGGTGAAAGCGCCAAGTGGAATCTTAGGCTTCTCTCTTCCAGTCTGTTTCTTTCCCACTCCAGTTACAGCTGAAGCCGGGCACTATCCTCTATGACCAGGGCAGGGTCTGAGAACAGCTGGGGCAGTCGTGGCATTGAGAAAATCATGTGACCAAATAATGTCTCTTCAAAGCAAACCAGTCATTCACTCAGCTTTTAATTATCCTGTTTTTTTTTTTTTTGTTATCTTTCAAATGATAGTTTTGATCCCCCCACCCCCAATTTAACTTCATAAACTGTTCTTACTTCCTTTATGTATACCAGCATGCAGAAATCTTTTGGCCCTGTAGACAGCCTCATTTTTTTGGAACAGGGCATTGGATGTGGTAGGGCAGGAGGGAGTCAGCAGAGCTGGTTGACAAACGCAGCAGCAGGTCTGTCTCTCTTCAGTTACCTTGTTTTAGTGTGGCTGGCATCCCCTGTCTTGTTGACCGTAACTGGAGGCAGAGATAATTGTCTTTGTTACTAGCTCATGACTGACATCTACTGAGCTATGTGGGCTTTGTATATATAATCTCTAATTCTTATTTAATCCTCACCATAAACTTCCAAAGAAGAAATGACTAATGACCTCTTTTTACAGGTGAGGAAACAAGGCTGGGAGTGGCTGAATTGCTTGCACAAGGCAGTGAGGGCTAGTAATTGGTAGGGCCAGGACTCACAGCTGGGCTTTGGGATTTAAGAGCTCCCACTCCACCATGAGGCCATGAAGGGAAGTCAGCGTTCATCTAAACACTGAGCAGAGGGAGGCAAGGTCATGGGGCAGAGCTGGGCAGAGCCTGTGCAGAGAACCCGAGAGCAGTCGGCAGAACCTCAGGTGGGTCTCTCTGGGCAGGCTTCGCGTTCTGTTCCTGATTTTGGTTAGAGCTTGGAACTTGGGTTTGGGGGCTGGCCTGCAAGCTTTCCACACCTCCTCATCATTTCCCCCAGCCAGAGACATTTCCAGGCTCGGGGTGGGGTTTGTGGTTGGAGTGAATCGGGGTGGAGGTTTTTTAACAGCCCTGTGGCCCCCTGGGAAATCTTCTGACGCGCCTTCTGAATCATCCAGTTAAAATGGGAATGGATAGAGAAGTTTAAATTTGGGCATTAAGTAGATTTTATGGCACTTGAATTCCTTGAAAAGTGTTGACTTGCGAAGGGACAATGCAGGAGCTCTTGCGGGGGTGGGTCAGAGATTGGTGTAGCATGCCGCTCGGTTTTAGGAGGAGGAAGTGGTTAGGGTTATGGACTCAGTCCCCAAGTTTGCCATTAGCTTCCTGTGACCGGGTAAGCTGCTTTTCGTTGCCCGGTCTGGTCCTTTTCTGTAAAAGAGGAGATAAAGCAGCTAAAGGGGTTAGCTCAGGCCCTGGCTCCTGGAAACCATGGGGCAGTGGGGGCTCTCATTGTTACTGTGAGCCAGGGTGCTGTGTCCTTGAGTCTCAGCACAGTCCGGTGAGGTAGGGATGGCAGTCCTCACCTTTTCAGATGGAGAAACTGGGGCTCAGAAGACTGACTGGCTTGTTCCCAACCCAGTGATGGGGTGGCAGAATGAGGGTCGGGCCCCTCCTGCCATGCCAGGAAAGTGTCCTGGATGGTGTGCTGGGTTAGGGGGTTTGTTTTCCAAAGCCATTTTATGGAAGATGTTTTTACCAGACTGTCCCATTCCATCTGTCCTGCCGAATAGCCTCAGATGGCAGTAGCTGTGGAGGGTGTTGGTGGACCTGGTGACGAAAGTTATCCTGCTGGTCGTGGGAGGACCTGGACCATACCCCATCTTCCCTTAGACAACAGTAGAGGGTCGTTTGTTTCCCCAGGAGCACTGAGGAGAGACAGGGGGCTGGTTGTGCCAGGAACTGATTCTGTCACAGCTGGGAAGACTGAAGCCTGCTTCTACCCCGTGAGTTATCTTTGAGGTAGGAGGGAAGAGTCCAGGGCTCCACCCCCTCCCATGAGTGGTGTCTATACAGACTTCCTTATTAGCTACCAGAGACTCCGCCTGACCAGCTATCCCTTGTTTCTGCCTAGCCCAGGTGGAAGACCCCGACCACCTCTTGATTGATTTATTTATTTTTTAAAAATATATTTTATTGATTATACTATTACAGTTGTCCCATTTTTTTCTCCCCTTTATTCCCCTCCACCCTGCACACCCCCTCCCACCAGAATTCCCTCACTTAGTTCATGTCCATGGGTCATACATATAAGTTCTTTGGCTTCTCCCTTTCCTATACTGTTCTTAACTTCCCCCTGTCTATTTTGTGTCTACCATTTATGCTTCTTATTCCCTGTACCTTTTCCCTCATTCTCCCCTCTCCCCTCCCCGCTGATAACTCTCCATGTGATCTCCATTTTTGTGATTCTGTCCCTGTTCTAGCTGTTTGCTAAGTTTATTTTTGTTTTTGTTTTTTTAGGTTCAGTTGTTGATAGTTGTGAGTTTGTTGTCATTTTACTGTTCATAGTTTTGATCGTCTTTTTCTTAGATTAGTCCCCTTAATATTTCATTTAATAAGGGCTTGATGATGATAAACTCCTTTAACTTTATGTTGCCTGGGAAGCAGTTTATCGGCCTTTCCATTCTAAATGATAGCTTTGCCGGATAGCGTATTCTTGGATGTAGGCCCTTGCCTTTCATGGCTTTGAATACTTCTTTCCAGCTCCTTCCTGCCGGTAAGGTTTCTTTTGAGAAATCAGCTGATAGTCTTATGGGAACTCCTTTGTAGGTAACTGTCTCCTTTTCTCTTGCTGCTTTTAAGATTCTCTCCTTGTCTTTAATCTTGGGTAATGTCATTATGATGTGCCTTGATGTGTGCTTCCTTGGGTCCAACTTCTTTGGGACTCTCTGAGCTTCCTGGACTTCCTGGAAGTCTGTTTCCTTCTCCAGATTGGGGAGGAGTTCTCCATTATTTGTTCAAATAAGGTTTCAGTGTCTTCCTCTTCCACTTCTCCTTCTGGCACCCCTATGATTCGGATGTTGGAACATTTAAAGTTGTCCCAGAGGTTCCTCAACCTGTCCTCATTTCTTTGAATTCTTGTTTCTTCATTCTGTTCTGGTTGAATGTTTATTTCTTCTTTCTGCTTCAAATTGTTGATTTGAGTCCCGGTTTCCTTCCCTTCACTGTTGGTTCCCTGTATATTTTTCTTTATTTCACTCTGCACAGCCTTCTCTTTTTCTTCCATATTGGGAACATACTCCACCAATTCTGCGAGCATCCAGATTACCAGTGTTTTGAATTTTGCATCTGTTAGGTTGGCTATCTCTTCATTGCTTAATTCTATTTTTGGAGCTTTGATCTGTTCTTTGGGCCATATTTTTTTTTTTTGTCTTGGCACACCTATTACGTTGGGAGGGGTGGAGCCTTAGGTGTTCGCCAGGACAGGGCAACCCACATCACTGCCTTGTGGTGCAGTATGTGGGGGAGGGGTCTGAGAGGGGTCACTGTTGCTTACTTGGCTCTTGGCCGGCTTTCAGTCACTTTCCCTGTTACCCACAAGCAAATTGGGCCCTTCTGGTGCTGATTCCCAGGTGGGTGGGTTTGTGTGTGTTCTAGGATCCTGTGGGGCTCTCAAACTGACTCTCCTGTGAGACTGACTGTTTCTCCTGCTGCCACAGCCCCCACAGGTTTTTACGGGTAGAAGTTTTGAGGCTTTCTTTTCCTGCACTGGAACCCTGGGTTGCGTGGTCGCTTTCACTCCCCAGGTGTTCCTTCCGGCTTATCCTCCCGCAAATGTGGGACCGCCTGGTCTGCCAGCCAGGGCCTTGCTGCGCCCCCTCTGCCCCTGCTGCCCATCTCCGCCCCTCCTACCTGTCTGAATGAGTGTTTCTTCTTTAACTCCTTGATTGTCATATTTCCATGCAGTTTGATTATCTGGCAGTTCTGGTTATTTTTGGTTTTTAAATTTGTTGTTGTCCTTCTTTAGGTTATGTGAGGAGACAAAGTGTATCTACCTACGCCTCCATCTTGGCCAGAAGTCCCACCTCTTGATTTAGGTGTTAATCAGTACAGGAGAGAAAACAAGTGCTAAGGAGCAAAACAGGTGTCAGGGGAGTTCTGGCCTGATGGCAGGGCTTTCAGGAAGGGAGACTGGGCGATTCTTAGAGTTGGAACACTGACGGTCATCGCTAGCACCTGGAGGTGCTTCCATCATCGTGTCTGATTTCATTCTCACGGCCACCTGTGAGCACTGCTCACCTTTTATAGAGCAGGCAGCTGAGCTCAGGGCTGTTAAGACACTTACCCATCAAATAGCCAGGAAGTGGCCAACGTGGCATGCAGACCTCTTGGGCCCTTCCTGCCACACTTTCTGCCTGGGCCTCGTGGTGTCTTCTCTACACGTCGATCAGGTGGGAGACAGGCCCACAGATGGGATGTGACTCGCCAGCACTAAACTCACTAGAACCCAGGCCACTGTTGGTCTTCTCTGCCATGTGGTTTCGACCTCATTTTCCTCATTTGTGAGATGGGAGTGACAGTGGTAACACTTGCCTCACATTGCTTAGAGGATTATGGGTGATTTTGTAAGGGAGCCCTCTGCGAAACCCAAATGCTGTGCCCTTAATTTTCTTAGACATTGTCTCACTTTTTCAGGCTTTTAGGACCTACCCTGATCTGACTCCCTCCTTTTCAGCCTATATTATCCTGTCTTTAGGAGAGACTTTGGAGGAAATAGATCTGGATTTCGATTCTGGATTTGCTGCTAGCCAGTTCTGTGAGTGAACAAATTACCTTACCTTCCTTGGCCTTAGTTTCCTCATCTGTAACATGGGGAAAATAATGCTTGTCTCACCATTAACATGGAATCTTTGTGAAGAGTCAATACAATAATGTGTGAGTGAGACCGAAGACATGACTTAATTGGTCAGGAATGGTCACGGAAGGAGTCTCCTACCTCCCGTGAAGGTCAGGGCTCAGCAACGTGTGAGTGTTGGAACCTCCTTCTGTTTCCCCCCTTGGCGTGCTGTAGATCTGGTTAGATCACACACACAGGCCGGGCCTGTGAAAGCCCCGTGTTCTTTCTCTGATGTGTGTTGCCTTTCTTGGCCCAGTGATTCTGCACCGCACCCCCACCCCCTTCCTTATTGTGGCCCAGTCAGTGGCGGGGGAAAGGGAGCATTTCCCTACCCCTTTCCTTCAGCAGGGGACTTGTTACTGCTCCCAGCTCAGGGCTTGCTGGCAGCAGAAAGGGCTGTGTGGGAGCCTGGCTGGGTTGCCCAGTCAGTGGCGCTGAAGCAGAGCGACTGCCCACTGATCTTGCTGAGATGCGGAGGTCAGCATTTTTGGCAGCAGGGAACCCTGTATTCATATTCTTCAGGAAGACCGAGTACAGTTTGGGGGCCGTTGGCCTTGGTATTCATGGCCACACTGATGTTTCAGATGGGAGCGTGTTCTCTGAGCAGTGAACTAGTAGGGCCCGTGTCTTGAGGCTTGCACCCTTGATTTCAGGCACCAGGCTGAGATTTTATACCTGTTTTCTTTTCTGGTGTTTACAGTAAGTCATGTTGTAATGACTAGAAACCCTGTTTTGCAGGTGAGGCAAATAAAGCTCAGAGGTGTTAACTGAGCAACTCTTTGCTGAGGTAATAAACCCATAACATTCTAAGTGGTGCCTGTGATCACTGTCACCACTGCTTCAGCCCCGTGCTCGCCGCATGCCGTGTACATGAGGCAGGCCGTGGACAGAACGCAGACGTGGTATCAAGGGACCGGACTTTGAATTCTTGTTCTGTAACCACACTTCTGTAACCCTGCTTCATCTGTCATAAAACAGGGAATAAAAAGTCAAATGGGATGTGGGTGAAAGCGTTTTATTCTCTAGAAAGCAGTATACGCATGTAAGGCATTATCCTTATTATTACTGTCTGCTAAAGAGGGGCTTCTGAGGGCTTGGGCTTTACCTTTCCCTCCGATCCCTTTAGAAAGCAGCTCAAGGCTGAGGCCCAAATCCACGCTTGTTCCATGTCGCCAGTGCCACTTATGGCCCCCACACAGAGGAAAAGTCACGCCCATCAGTGCGGCCACAGTGGTTATGCTTGGGATGCTGGGGAGAGGCTGAGGTGGGGTAGAGAAGGACCGAAAAGGCCCGTCAGCTCGAAAGCTTGAGCTGGCCTTCCCTCCTTCCCGATGTTCAAAGACCAGCCGTTATTTGAAGTCCTGACTGTTCCTTGAGCTCCTTGAGACTTGTGGAATTCACCGTGCTTGTGAAATGGAAAGGACTAGCGAATTTGCCTAGTAATGCACAGGCCCGTGACCCAGCCAGCCCTCTAGGCAAGCAAGTGCTACATCCTCATTTTAAGTGTGAACAGAACATAGTTAACATCACATCTTCACTCCGTTTCTAAATCTGGCTTCCTTTTGTGTGTGTGATGAAAAAACGGAAGTAGTGAATGTAGTCCCAGCCTGAAGGTGCTGGGACATCGGAGGCTGGAGGTTCTGATGTGTGGTTCTGACTCCATCCTGGGCACGTGGTGTCCTAAAGCTGGGCAGTGAAGTCTGCTGTGGTGTTCTCTGCAACTCCACAGAGCAGCCCCCTGGGCTGGAAGCAGCCCTGCCATCTGAACCACAGGCTTGCCTGTGTTTGATCTTTTGCTAGTTTCTTATTTCCAACAAGGCTGTGAACTTCTATGGGCAGGGACCCAGTCTTCCCTCTGCTGTAAGTCCTCCACTGCTCCCGGCACCAGGTGTTAGGTAAATGATTGACCATGTGATGAAGCATCACTGTGTCTACATCAGGCACCCTGAGGTTGCTGTAATTGCTTTGACTGTTTGCCTAATATGAGCCTGATGGTCTCTCTTTCCAGCCCCGGAGCAGAAGGGTGGGGGTGGGGGAGACTCCCTTTGGGAGAGACTGTGATCGCTTAATGAAAACATCAGAACTTATACAACTGAAACATAATACCCCCTTCATAGTAGTTGTGGAGGTACACCCTCATCCCAGTAATGTTGGAATGCTTGTCTTTAGAATTGCTTTCAGAGCCAATTTCTACGTTTCCTTTTGCTTTGTTTCTGGCTAAAATGGGGTGATCCAAGTTGACCACTGACCTTATTCACCAGTCTTTTCTTAAAGAAACTCTTGGGTATTTGTAAGAAAATCAAATATATCTTCAAAGGACCAAGTTTTCTTATTTTTGAGGATCTTTCCGAGGAAGGTGTCATGAGCTCTGAAGGAGGCCTTCCACAGGCATTTTGGAAATGTTCCGAGGAATGCCAGTCTTACCAGAATTACGTGTCCGGCTTCCCAAGCTTACTAGTTTGAAGGGAACAACAGTTACGTGATTCTGGTGTGTTTATGAAACAAAACAGCCTAACTATTTTACCGTCACACTTCTCTAAGTCTGCGGTCTCATCTGGTCTGAAACTCTTCTTGTGCCAAGAATTCTTCTATCCAGACTTTTTTTCTCTTTAGCCGCTTGGCCCCAGGAGAATGGTCAAGTAAGATGTTTTACTCCCGACCGTTGCCTGTTGTTAAAAGGCCTTCATCACCCCTGGTGAGGCAGACTTTCATGTTACTTACTCTGGAGTCAGGGGACTCACTTGTGGGTTCTGGGGAGTGATGATACATGCCTGACCCTTGCCAGGGCTTGGGGGTCCTTGGAACAGACGTGATTGCATCGTTCACAGCTGTTGTTCAGCGATTTACAAGAGTAGACACAAATTACTTCAGTTCCCAGTAGTTCTCCTTGGGCTTGACTTGGAAGAATATGTAAGTTTCTGCATTTTTTTCTTGCCTTTAAAAAAAGTTCACTTTTGATCCCAGTTAAGTTAGACATTTTAATCTTAGCTACAGCAAAGAGAACTCCACCCTTGCAATGCATGAAGCTGTGCACAACAACAGTGACTGCTTTAAAAATAGTCCCCTTGTTTGTAAGTGAAGCATCTTTGACTTAAGTCAGTGTTCAGTAGCTGGGCTCAGATGATCGCCGCTGGCACCTGGCATTGGGACCTGGGGACAATAAATAACAGAATTAATTGGTCTCCACTAACTGGATCGGAAGAAGGCATGTACATTCTTTTAAAAAAATAACCTTTTAAGGTATAATTTACATACCATACAATCCACCACTTTAAATTATACAATTCAGTGTTTTTTTTTAACTTCACTATATTCAGAGTTGTGCAGCCATCATCACAGTCAATTTGAGAACATTTTTATCATTCTGAAAACAAACCTCATACCCATTAGCCATACTTCCTATTTCCCTGCAACTTCCCACCTCCTTACCTCTAGGCCCCCTCTAATGTACTTCCTGTCTTTATGGATTTTTCTATTATATAAATTAAACTATGCAACATGTGACCTCTCATCCCTAGCTTCTTTCACTTAGCAAGATGTTAATAGAATTCATCCATATTGTAGCATGTATCAATATTTCACTTCTTTTTTATAGCTTGAGTAATATCCTGTTGTATGGATATACCACATTTTATTTTCCCTTTTGCCAGTTGATGGACATTTGGGTTGTTTCTATTTTTTTTTTTTTGCTATTATGAATAATGCTGCTGTAAACATTTATGCCCAAGGTTTTATGTGGACTTATATTTTTAATTCTCTTGTATATATAAACCTAGGAGTGGAATTTGCTGGGTCATATGGTAACTGTAACATCTTGAGAAGCTGCCAAACTTTTCTGAAGCAACTATACTATTTTACATTCCCACTTGCGGTGTACAAGGAGGTTTCCAGTTTTTCCATATCCTTGCTATCACATGTTATTGTCTATCTTTTGGGTTGTAGCCATCCTAGTGGGTGTGAAGTGGTATCTCACTGTAGATTTGCATTTCCTTGATGCCTAGTGATATTAATATCTTTTCATGTGCTTATTAGCCATTTATATATTCTTAGGAGAAATGTCTATTCATATCCTTTGCCTATGTAAAAATTAGGTTATTTGTATTATTGAGAATGCTTGTATATGTTTTTATTACAGTTGATCTAGAATATATAAAATAATGATAAAATATCAAAATTGAGATAATGGAGGTCATGCTGTTATGCAAAGACTAGTGAATTTTAGAAGCCTTTAAGCAAATCTCTCTCCCAACTTGGCAGAAAGAGCTCATTTTAACAATCTCTGATTAGTGGTTGTTTTTTTTTTTTAAATCTGAAAAAGCGATTTCTACTTGTTGTAAATGAAACATGTATCTAGGGCATATTTCTGTAGGTAGAAACAAAACTTAAAATTCTGGAGTCTTAGTATTTTTGTGGTATTTTTCTCATTAGAGTCTCATTTAACTACACATATTCCCAAATTAACACACAATTTTAAAAAGCCATAAAAATTATGCATTAGAGAACATAAAGTCTGAATCTAAGACTTAAAGAAAATATGGGTTTTATGAACCTTTAACTCATGAGACTTAACCCTGCCACTCAATGGTGAAGAAGAGCATCATGGAAAGACTGATTTCGAAGCCATCCTGACCAGTGTTTGAATCGTTTTTCCATTGTTTACTAGCTGCGTGACCTTGAACTTCAATTTCCTTATCCATAAAATCTTTGTTATAAGGATAACAAACCTTTTAAATAAAATTCTTGGAACCTAGTGGTTTCTCATTTGATGGTAACTGTTATTATTAATATGCAGGCTTTGTGTTCATTAATTGTGCTTTTACGTGTATACATTCATGTTCTTACGTATTTTGTCATCTTGTTCAAAAATAGTGTGCCCTTTTTTTTTAAGTTTTTTTTATTTTTAATTATGTTACAAGAATTCTTTATATATTCTGGATAACCAGTCCCTTATCAGATATTTGATTTACAGACATTTCCTCCCTTTCTGTGGATTGTCTCTTCATTTTCTTGATGGTGTCATTAGGGCACAAAAATTTTTAAATTTGATGAAGTGGCATGTATATACTTTGAATCTTTTAAAAAAATTTGTAATTGATTTTTTAGAGGAAGGGGGATGGGAGAGGAGAAGAGAGAGAGAAAGAGAGCGAGCGAGCGAGAGAAACAAACATTGATTTGTTGTTCTACTTATTTATGCATTCATTGGTTGCTCCTTGTATGTGTCCTGACCAGAGATTGAACCGGCAACCTCGGGATACCAGGACGATGCTCTGACCAACTAAACTGCCTGGCCAGCCAGGGCCTACTCTTTGAATCTTATTGTTGGAGAGGGCCATTGAGGTTGCCTGTTTGAACTGCCTTGCCCTAGTGATGGGAGGCTCTGCGGTTCAGAGAAGAGGTGCCTTCCTTTAGGTCAAGAAAGTCAGGATTGGAGTTCAGGTCTCTTGACTTTGACCTTGCGGCATTTTGGGTTTTTCTGAACTGTTTCTGAAGGTGGGGAATTTAGGTTATGTGTGTAGGGAAGGAAAGTTTGTAGCTCTGAACCATTATTATTTCCCTTGAAGCACACAGACTCCAAACTCTGCTCTGCTTACAGATGAGACTGCTAAGGTGCCTCCCCATAGTTCATTTGCTGCCCTCCAGCCTTACTGAGATATAATTGACACAGTTCATTTGTTTTTAAATAAAGAAGGGTCCTTTCTTTCAGAGGGTTCACTATATGAGACAATTGCTTACAGCATGGCTGACCAGAATGAGAATGGTAGCCACCAGTCATTTGTGACCACCGGAACTTAAATTTTATTTAATTTTAATGAATTTAGAATTCAGTTCCTCAGTCACGCAAACTGCATTTCCATTGTTCAATATCCATATAGAGCTACCATATGAGACAGCATACACTGGGAAATTTTCCATCATTGCAGCAAGTGCAGTTGGTCACTGCTGCCTAGAGATTTGTATCCTCTGCCCACTGGCATTTTATCCTTGCCCCTGGACTTAGCTTTGATCCGCATTCATCATGTTCCTCACCCATGGGCCACAAGGCCTTCCTCTCTATGTAGCTGTCTCTGGGTTTCTTGGCAAGCCCCTACTCAGGTTAGGTGGGCTCAGGGCCCAACTGGGCCCAGCTTCTTTTTCATAGTTTCTGGACTTGGTTTTCAGTAATGAGACCAGTACCTTCCCTCACCGCAGCCAATAGATGTGACTTGCAGAAATAGAGCTGAAAGATGCTTGAGAAGAGTGTGTTCTTTCTTGGGATGGTTAACTCCTAAAAATGAATGAATGAATTAATCTGCTGTTGGGACAAGGGAAAGAGGTTGAAGAACTTTTGAGTTTAGTTGTTGTAGATTCATTGATTGGTGGCCTTTTGGGTGGGTTCTTTCCTTTAGAAGAAGTTGGTGCTAAGAATTTGCAAGTGAAGTGGGGAGGGAGGCATAGGGAGTCGGAACCTCGGTGTCCTGAGACAGTGACAAGGCAGATTTGGCCTAGTCCTGCTTAGTGCCTGGGTGGGGGTCACCTTTATTTCAGATGCCTGTAACCCTGAGGGTTGTGTGAACAGCTGATCCCAAGGTCTCCAGGGCATGCTATGTACAAGCATGGGTCACACTGTGGTGGTCCCAAGCTGGCCTAGGGCATATCTCAGAGAGGAGAAGGGATTCGCCCAGGCTCACAGCAAGCTAGTGGTGGCAAAACTGAGATGAGGACCCAGGTCCTGTGGTACCTCTCGCCTTATTCACGTTCCACCTGCCATCTTGTACGTCTTCATTTATGCAATGGATGGGTACTTCAGACACACCACCAAACAAGGTGACTTCTAATGACTAATGCCTGGGCTTTGACGTTATTTTAACCCACATTTTGCACCAAGTTTTGCTTATAAGCCCTCCTCTGTGGCTCTCACTATTAGAAAGCATTAGGAAACCTTTCGGTAAAGGCAGGATCACCCAGAGTTAGTTCTCATTCCTTCTCTCCAGCCTATCTCCAGGATTTGTTTCTTCAGGGAGGCCTGTTCTTGACCTTATGGATGGAGTTGGGAAACAGACTGGTTATTTTTGAGGTCAGTCAGTCTTGTCCCCCGGCCTGCAAGAGCCTTGAGGGCAAGGACAGCGTTGTCCCCGTCGCCACTCAGGGACTGGCACTGCATGCTCATTTAGTGAATATTCTGTGGAATTTCTCTTTTTCAGGAGAACTTCCTTTTGGATGAGTTTCTGAGGTATGAGGTCCGTTCTCCCTATGCTCTTGAAACATTGTCAATTCGAATTTGGAAATAATGACCAGAAGAAATGGGATAATTTTCTCTCTGTAGCAGGGACAGTTGCCCATGTGATTTTGACATTTATAAGAGCTGGGGGACTGGTACATTTGTGCTGAGGAGAGTTACTTTCTGCCGAATTGGGCAGCGGGTGGACGTAACCCAACAGGACATCCTGGAAAGGATTTCCAGAACCAGTGAGCAGGCAGGCAGGGAAGTGGGGAAGGAATTCCGTGTCATAAACACAGGCTGTCTCACTTAATAGTGGAATTTTTCTGCTTTCTCTTTTAGAGGCGGAAAACAGTTCTTTTCAAAGACAAGCTAAAGGACTATTGTGCCAGCACATGAAACCACAAGATAAATTTATTCACCAGTTTAGCACGAGAAATGCAGTTTACAAAAGATCTGCACGAAAATCTTAAACAGGTTGAAACATCTGAGGCTCAGCTGGTGGCCTTTCAGTTTAAATTATTAGGGCTGGGGCTCTAGGGTCAAGATCGTGGAACCGGAATGTGACCAGGTCAGAGCACCTGTCTGCCTGGTCTTTGAAGACTCTCTTTGGGTTCATTTAAATTATTTCCTTGCTCAGCTTCTCCCAGGGCCCAAGTTTCTCTGGTTGGAGCAGAGGAAGTTTTCAGGCTGAATTACTTGGCTCATTGCCTTTGTTTTCATTTTCACATAGCCTGTGGATATCTGGCCTTTTCAGCCCAGGAAAATGGAAGTGGTTTTAAACACTCACTTGAGCCATGAATTTCAACCATGCACTAATTTGCTGCTATTCCTTGATTTTTTTACCTTCTGAGAAGCAACTAGAGGATGCTGAGGCTGGCCCTGGGGTCCTCTGGAGGTGCCTCAGGGCTCTGGGAGCTGGGCAGAGAGGCCTGGGAGGGTGGAACTGTGTCCTCCCACTCCTGCTACCCACAGAGCAGCTCCCCAACCCCCTGCCCTCCCTCCCTGTATGTGTGTGTGTGTGAGAGAGATAGAGATAGAGATAGAGAGAGAGAGAGAGATAGAGATAGAGAGATAGAGAGTGAGAGAGAGAGAGAGAGAGCACTTAAGTTTTCATTCGGGGAGGAAAGTTTCTGAAACTCCTTATGGACGCAGTAAAGGAGAAATTGGTCTGTGTCATATCTTCACTTGATTCAGCAATGACTCTGGGCTGGATATTTAGGGCTCATGGTTTTGTTTTTTTGTTTTTTTCCTCCTGAATGAACCATGGATAGATTCTTTACTAAGGCCTCAATTTGACCTTTAACTCACAGTTTGGCTCTTCAAGGCAGAAGAAAGAAACCTGGTATTATGAGTGAGCACAGGCCCTATACTCATCTTGACATCTTGAAAAGCATTCAGTGTTATCCTCCTTTTTTTTTCCTTCTTTTTTTATATGAAAAAGGGCTGTATCAGGGTATGGACTCATTCCTGTCTTCTTCCAGAGCTGTCTTCCTAGGGAGGAGCAGATCGGGGGGGCTGAAGAGTAGGTAGTGGGTTATATGAAGAGCCACAACTTCTCAGTGGGACAGGTGGAGAACACAGCAGGGATAAACTAGAATAAGTGATCAGCACAGGGCTTTGTAGGTTTGTTATTTTCCGCTTTGGGTGCAAGTTTTGCTCTGTAAAGCCTAGAGGTGACCTATTTAATTCCTACACATTTGGAGCTCTCAGATGGTGCCAAGGATAGCCTCATTCACTGGACGTTAACATAGGGAGTCCAGTCCCTGACCTCCAGGAGCTCCCAGTTCACTACAAAACAGATGGTCTTTAGTGAGCCAGTATTTTAGGACTCCTTTGGTCCAAGTAATGTGCCCAAACCCAGCACAGACTGGATTAAGCCAAAGAGGAATTTATTGGATCCTGTAACCAGAGATAAACCTGGAGTCAGCTGAGGGACTCATTGATGTCATCAGCATCTGGTTTCCTTTTTTCCCATTCCGATTCCCCTGCCTGTGTGTTGACTCCATTCTCAGGCGTACCCTCCCCTGGTCATTGCAGGATGGCTGCCAGCAGTTCCCAGGTCTGCCTCCTTCCAGTGAAAAAGGGCATGAGGGTTTTTGTCCCAGTCATACCAGACAGTCTTGTTTCATCTCAGTGGCTCGGGCTGGGTCATGTGCACATCCTGAACTTGTGTGGCCAGGGACATGGGGAGCACTGACGTAAACTCCAGTCCTGTGCTTCACTCCTGACCCAGGGTGGAGCTGTCTCCACCCTAAGCCCCCGGCTAAGAATGGAGAGAAATTGAAGTATTGATTGCTGGGAAGAGGTAACCGTGTCAGACCTGAATTCTGGCCTGAGCGAGAACCTGGGGCTGCATTTCCACCGGCCACACCCAGAATTTATTCCAGGGTCAGCATAGCATCTGCTACCATGGGGTCTGAGCTGCACTGTGGATTTAGCGACACCAGATCTTGTTTCCCCTGAGAACATTGTTCTTGCTGCGTTGGGTGGGAAACTGATTTCAGGGGAACACTAGGACCTTGACTCTGATATTAGATATCTTCATGGAAATTACTCTTTGATATTCTCAAAAGATAAAGCTGAATAAGGACAGTTCGTGCAACAGCACGCACCAATTGGGCGTGTTAGTCAGATAAACACGTTTTCATCTTTCTCAGGTTTATATCGCAGGGTGGGAGACGGTGCAGTTTCAGAGATTTTGGAGAAAGACCTGGGTGTACATCTTGACTTTGTAACTAAGCCTCAGGCTCCTCATCTGTAAAACAGTAGCCACCTCCTAGAGCTGTGAGACATAAATGGGATGATACGAGTAAAGCACGGCGCCTGGGACATAGCGAACGGTCTGCGACGGGCGGCTATTGTTATTTCTGGATTTTTCACGTGAGCAGGGCATCCTGACAGATAATCTCTCTGAAGTTTGTTTCAGCATTATGATTCTGTAAATCTGTGAAAATCTATCTTCCGCTGCCCATTCTGACTTAGGGTTTGAGAGATGCATCTTCATTGAGGGTGAGATGTTAGAAAGCTCTCCAACATCACGGCCTTCACAGAGTTTAGCACTTGATAGTTCACTGAGTACTTTTGTATTTACTCTCTCATTTGATCCTTACATCAGCCTGTGCTGGGGCAAAGCAGGAATCATGATTCCCTCTTCATAGACGGGGAGCTGATCAGTGACTTACCCAAGGGCGTAGTGGCTGAAGGGTTGTGGGGCAAGGCCTATGGTCGGGAGTCTTCTCAGATATCCTGTGTCTATTGTAGCCTTCTGCTGCTCCAGAGGGGACTTGTCTTTCTAATGTAATTCATTGAATTTGTTAGGTATCGACCATGGTTTCAGATGGATTCAAACCGAGAGCCCATATTGTACAGTTCTTCATGATACGAAGCCTTGAGCTCATTTAGTGAAAACTAATATTGTCTTTTTACTTCTGTCTTTGTTCATTGGCCTGATTTATCACGGCTGAATTGCAAACCTCTCCTGCCATTTAAGCAAATTAGCTCAATTTGTGCAGTATGGAATAAGTCAAGTTTATAACATTTCAAAGTCATAGTCAGTAGCTTCCTAATTAGAACTTGAAAAGCTTGCCTCACTGAGGTCCAAGTCATTTATCTTGGTAAAGGTAAAGATTTCTCAGGGGGGTTGGACTCCTGTGAAAGAGAGCTAAGTGCTAAATTCTTAATCTCTTAGTTAACACTTAGCTCATCTCCTCCTAGCCACATGCCTCAAAGCATTGGGCACTTGTAGTATTTGCAATACTGGATAATAATTATGATGGCATTAATTATTTGAGAAAAATCGAGTGTGCTCAACAGCCAACGGACTATTGTTAGAACATTGTTAATATAATATTAATATTATTGTATAGGTTCTTTTTTGAGTGAGCTTCTATTTCAAGACGTTCGAAAATGTAGACCAGATTAACCAAATGTATTGTGCACAATTACTGTCTGTGTTGCCCTCCTGTTTAATCTGTGTGTGAAATGTTCACAACAGCCAGCAAAAGGAAGATCATCTGGGGTAGGTTTATCAATTGCTAGGTGGTTTTAGGATGAGTAACATCTGGTTGACTGAGGGTTGAAACTAAAACCAAATTACTAGGCTCATGATACACCAGGAACAGGCATTCTTTGAAGACACAAGGTCTTAATGCAGACTTCTAGTCTTATGGTACACAGATGTCTCTCTGAAGACATCTCCTGCAATAGAATACACAAAGCACCTGAGACCAGAGCACAGATTAATAACGAATGTTTTTGAGGTGTACTATACATGTGGTGACGTGCGTAGAGTGCACAAATCTGAAAGGTGCAGCTCAATGAGTTTTTACATATACACACCCATTTAACCAGCACCCAGATCGAGGCACAGAGCATTCCATTACTTCATGCCCTTGCCAACTCCCCACACCTTCAGACCCTCATCCAGGATATCATTATTTAGACTTCTGCCAGCATCAGTTAACGTTTGCTTATTTATGAGCTATGTTATAAATGGGGTCACACAGTATGTGCTGTTGTGTGTTTAGCTTCTTTCACTCAATATTATGCTCAAATCACAGGTTTTCTGCAGTCAAGGCTAGCTTGAGAACGCACCTGGATTGAAAAGGTTTTGAGAAACCTTGATTTATTTTGGTGGGCTGAGTACATTCTGAGATAAAAGATGTCCAGGAATCATCACGAAATGAAATTGTATAAAGGCTAAGGAAAGCATACATCACCTAAGAAAGGACTTCCATGGAATTAGAATCTTCTGGAATTGCATATCATTTCTTACCCCTGTCCCCACCTTCAACACCTTCCACATAGACACTGGGGAGTCCTGGCTACTTGTTCGTAACATGTATAACGTCATGTGTGGCTGATACCATTTAAATGAATGTGTGATGGAGTCAGTGAATGTGTTAGCTTATATTCTGTATAACCATTCATGATTTTGGAATAATACCCTCATATGTAATGCGAATGGTTGTAAAAGACCTTACAGAAAGAGATCTATTTTTTTGTTTTTCTTTATTATTTATATTCTTTGTATTAAAAGTTCCCCCTTCTTCTCTTGATATGTTTCTCTTTTCTTTGACTTGGAATAAATCCTGAAGAACTAGTCTCTATTTTATCCAACTTTAACCTTTTAATGTGAAGAAACTAGAGTTTTAGTTATATTTGGAACTATTTTTCAGTAATGTTAAATAATATAATCTATGCAACATCTTTTAAAAAAAAGACTTTTATTTTTAGAGGGGGGGAAGGGAGGGAGAAAGAGAGGGAGAGAAACATCAATGTGTGGTTGCCTCTTGCACACCCCCTCCTGGGGACCTGGCCCACAACCCAGGCATGTGCCCTGACTACAAATTGAACCTGCGACCCTTTGGTTCACAGCTTGCACTCAATCCACTGAGCCATACCAGCCAGGGCTGTTTCTTTCCAGAAGTCTTAGAACATTCGCAATAAAACACAGCCAGACTATACTGTATTATAATGCTAATTAAAAGGGAAGACTTGAGTTTGAATCACAAATATTTGAAGGGAAATCTAGTCTTATTACTTTTAATTTTGAAGTCAATTTTCAATTTTTCCTTTGTAATTAATACTTTTTAGGTCCTAAGAAAGGTCATAAAGATGTGTTTTTTTTTCTAGAAGCTTTATAATTTTAGCTTTTACATTTAGGTCTGTGGTCCCATTTAAAATTTTTTTTTTCCTATGGTGTGAGGGTAGGGATCAAGGTTATTCTTTTTTTGTTTTTTCCCCTCCCAGTGGATATCCAGTTTTTCCAGCAACATATGTTGAAAAGACTTTCCCATCTCTATTGAATTGCTTTGGCACCTTTGTTGAAAATCAATGGACCATATACATTTGGCTCTCCTTATAGATTTTCTTTTCTCTTCCATTGTTTATCTTTATGACATTCTCTTCTATTTGTCTATCTTTATGACATTTCTACACTGTTTTGATTACTGAAACTTTATTATTAGTAAATCTTAAAATCAGATAAATTCTTCAATTTCTATTCCTTCCCCTTTTGCCACCGTCCGCCTTCCCTCCCCCTGCCTCACCAAGAATCTATCGACTCTTCTTAGTCCTTTGCACTTTTGTGTAGATTTTAGAGTCAGCCTGTCAATTTCTGCAAAACAGCTTTCTGGGATTTTGATTGAAATGAAATTATAGGTCAGTTTGGGGAGAAAGACAGTTTAACAATATTGTCTTTCAATTGCTGAATATATAGTATCTCCATTTATTTAGATCTTTTACAGTTTCTCTCATCAATGTTATTAATATAGAGGTCTTACCCATATTTTATTGTTTATCCTTAATATTTTATTTTTTGATGCCATTGCAAATGGAATTTTAAAAAGAATCTTCCAGTTAATTGCTTTTATGTGGAAACGTGTTATCTTTATGTATTGGCTTCGTACCTGTCACCTTGTCAATTTTATTTATTAGGTCTAGTAGTAGTTTTGAAGATTCTTTAGGTGTTTTTGTGAATGCAACTATTCTGTGAATAAAAGACCGTTTGATTTATTACTTTTAATATGTGTGTATGTATATATGTCTACTTTTTCTTACCTTATTGCATTGGCGAGGACTCCAGTAGAGTGTTTAAATGGAACTGGTTGGAGTGGAAATCCTTGTTTTATTCTTGAACTCAAAGGAAAAGTGTTGTTTTTCATCATTGACTACAATGTTAGGTTTTGTATAAGTGTCCTTTCTGTTAAGAAATTTCTGTTTCTGCGTTTGTTGAGAGTTTTTGTTATGAGAGGGTGTTGAATTTTGTCAAATGCCTTTTCTGCATGTGTTGAAGTAATCATATCATTTTTCTCCTCTATTCTACTAATGTGGTAAATTCCATTGAATTTTGACTGTTAAGCCAAATGTCATTCCCAGGATAGACCCCAGTTGGTCCTGATATATAATCCTTTTTTAATTATTGGATTTAATTTTCTAATTTTGTTAAGGAATTTTGCATGTTTGTTCTTGAAGGATATTGTGTCTTAATTTTCTTTTTAACTGTGTCTCTCTGGTTTCAGCATCAGGGCTATGCCGACCTCATAAAATGAGTAGCCTGGTTCTAGTTACTCTACCATGATCAGAAGCAGAGTTCTAGTTTTTTCACTTTATTTTTAAAAAAGATTCTATTTATTTTTTTTAGAGAGAGGGATAGGGAGGGGGAAAGAGAGGGAGAGAAACATCAATGTATGGTTACCTCTTGCGTGCCCCCTACTGGGGACCTGACCGCACAACCCAGGCATGTGCCCTGACTGGGAATTGAACCGGTGACCCTTTGGTTCTGAGGCCGGCACTCAGTCCACGGTGCCACACCAGCAGGGGCTAGTTTTTTTTCACTTTTGAGTGCATTGATTGATGGCTGTTAGATTAAAAAAGGTGAAATTGTTTGAACAATTAGCTAAGAATTTCTGCTTTTAACATGCGAGATGTCTGTGGAATAGTATATTTGTTGTGTATGAAGTAATGCATCAGTGATGCTGGAAAATATTTTATCTTAAGTGGGATGAACAACTGAACTATCCCTTTTGCTAAAATTTCTATTTTAGTACCAAAATTTATTTTATCACTCAGGGAATGATTATCTGATCCTTTGTAATTTATGGAGTATTCAATTAATAAGATTTTATTGTATGTTAATATTTGAATCTCATTTTTCCTCTTTCTACCCTTTTTTGGTTGTATTTCTCCCAAATCAAAACTTACATCCTAAGTCAGTTAGTGTTTTTTAACCTATTGAGTTATTTTGCATGAAGTTGGTCACATGGCCATAGATAAAATAAAGATATTTTTTCATCTGTATTGATGGCATTGTGGGCTGCCTCCATGGTTTCAGTTTTGGAGAGACTTTCTTTCAAAGGAAGAAATATAAGTTCAGTCTAACACAGCAGGGATTCGGTATATAATGGAGTTAGAAGAAAACAAACCGTCAATTTTGGTGAAGTAGAAATCTGTGTTAAGTAAGCAGTGGGTGAGAAGGAATTGGAAGCAACCATGCCAGTTCCCATAGTGATATTGTATCCAGGAAAAGGACAGGGAAGAGGAATTGGTATGGGAGGGTTCTGGGCATGTGATGTGACGCTTTAGGAAGCATGCCAACTCTACACCTCTGTCTTCAGAATGATGTGTTTGGACACACATCCTACACAATGTCTTTAGCAGTACTTACTGTGCTTCTCTGTAGCCCCTTCAATCTAGAGGATGGCACCTCTGAGGGACTTAAGTCCCAATGTGATTTCCCCTGTTTTCTTTCCAAGAGTCTCGGGAAGGTGTGTAAGTTATAGCACCTATAAACAGGGACCCACAACATTGTTTGGAGCCATCTGGTGACCTCTGATTGACAGGTGTCTACTCCCTCCCCCTCTTGTCTCCAGTTCCTGGATGAGTCACAGGATGCCCATGGGGTGAAATGCAAGGCCTCGGATGCCACAGGCCTGACCCCAGTGTTGCCTTTTGTACCTATCTCACTTGTTCCTCTGGGGGATCCTTTTAAAAGATGCCCCTGCTGGTGTAGCTCAGTGGATTGAGCATTGGCCTGTGAACCAAAGGGTTGCTGGTTTGATTTCCCAGTCAGAGCACATGCCTGGGTTGCAGGCCACATCCCCAGTAGGGGGCACACAGTAGACAATCACACATTGTTGCTTCTCTCCCTCTCTTTCTCCCCCATCCCCCGACCCCTCTGTCTAAAAATAGAATAAATAAAATCTTTAAAAAAAGGGTCTTGGGACCATTTCTGCATTTGCATAAATTGTTCCCCCAGAATAAAATGTCCCTCTTTGCTCTCCGCCCACCCAGATCCTACTCATTCTCAAAGGATTATTTCAAGTCCAGCCTCTTTCAAGAAGCCTTCCCTAACTAACTGCTCCAGCCCCCTTTTCCTTCCCTTTAGGATCTTTTTTGTGCATATGTATGATATAACATAGACTTAAGAATAATGCATTTTTAATTGAATTAAGAAGACAAGGTTTGTATCAGCAGATATAACCCAGGTCTGATTTTAAAAAGTCACACCGAATGGAGGCATTTTATTTATTTACTTGACATTCGCAGGTAGGATTTAGCTGTTTGGACACAGGAGTAAAAAAATGTTTCTATACTGTGCAATGGGAAATGAAGTGTTTGCAACAGGCAGGATATTTAGGTTATAATGAGTATCAGAGCAGAGAATTTAGGCTAAAAGAAGCAAAATTAAATTATTTGGCTTCTTGATTTCTCTGGTTGACCCCTTCTGGATTATTATTGACTTATTTCCTTTCTTTTAGATTGTGTGGTAAGATTTTTCTGTAGAGGTACCTTCCTGTCATTCTTCAGTCCTTTCCCCCACACCTGCTGTTTGGATTTCTGAGTTCTTTTACCTTTTTGGTTTCTATGCCCCAGCTCCTCTGCCAGTTCTCTTAGGGGGGATGAGATCAGAATCAGGCATCCCCAGGACCAGATCCCAGGCTGTGTAATCTTGAGCTAGTTCATCTCGCTGGCCTTCCTTTTATTCCCTTTTAAAAGAAGGATGAGCCCTGACTGGCATGGCTCAGTGGGTTGAGCGTTGTCCTGCAAAGTGAAAGGTCACTGGTTCGATTCCTGGTCAGGGCACATACCTGAGTTGCCGACCAGGTCCCTGGTTGGGGGCGTGTGAGGGGCAACTGATTGATGTTTCTCTTACACATTGATGTTTATCTCCCTCTCTTTCTCTCTCCCTTCCCCTCTCTCTAAAAATAAGTAAATAAAATCTTTAAAAAAACAATAAAAGAGGGATGATGAAGCTTGCCTTGCAGGGTGGTGGCAGAGTTTGAAAGAATGCGTGTCCCATGCTTGGCACATGGCAGGAACTCTGAGGATAGCTGAACAGGCCTCTACTTGCTCTGCATCAGGAGTTGCCATCGGTCCTTGCACCCCTGCTGTGTTAGACTGAACTTATATTTCTTCCTTTGAAAGAAAGTCAGCAAGTGCTCTCCCAAAGGGTTACTTACATGACAGGTAGGTGACCTTAGTAGTTGAGAGCCAAGGGGAGGTGAGGGTCATCAGGCTCAGGTTTCTACATGGAAGGTTGCTGGATTTTTGCAAAGGCATATTTCATGATGTTTATCTAGTAGCAGGTGTGACATTAGGAAACACAAGTCCTGGGATAACACAACGCATTGTATTGCACCTAGGAAGTAGTTAAGGCCACAAGAAGTCAGTGGATATTCACCTCATGTCCTGTGTGGAGATCTGGAAACAAATAATCGGGAGAGAGAGAATGTGACCCAGACAGAGGATTCTTCCAGAGGATTTGGGATTTCAACCACAATAATAATTGTCACCTATGGAGCAGCTGCTCTGTTTTCAGGCGCTGTCCCCAGTAGTTGCAACCACACCATAGGACCTAGAAGTAAACAGGCTCTAGGAGGCTGTATTGGGAGGTGGGGGTGAGTGAAATTCAGAGAGAAATGTAAAGTGGGCATTTCAGGGTAGGGGAAGAGAGTGAAGAGATGAAACAGGATAAGACATTTTAAACACTTTTTGTTAACACTAGAATTTTATCATATGTCTTTAATTTTTAAGATAATTAACATTGGCTAGAGTTTGAGATGATGTCGAATTGACTTTTCCTTGTAAGTTGCTTTTATGTTTGTTTTTATACTTGTTTTTTGAAAAGACTTTAAATCGTTTGGATTTTATGTCCTTAAGTTTGTTGAGGCAGATACTTTTATAGCCAGGAGGAGTGGCGAGGCAACGGGCGTGCTGACCGGAAGGCCGCAAGCGTAGACTCTGGCCACTTTCCTGCTGTGCCGGCCTGTGGGACTTTGTACCTGCTGTGCCACATTGTGGAAGTGGAAATAATGACACTGAGTGTCCATGTCAGGAATCAGGCCCCGTGACCTTTTTTCTGGAACTTCGACTGATCTTCTAGGGCTCTGAGGAGGTTTTTGTTCCAGTGACATGGCAACAACTGCACAGCCAGTCAGCGAGGACAGTTGAGATGAGACCAAGAACTTGCCCTTCGACCCAGGCTCTTTACTCGATCAACTTCTTCTGATGTCTTAGCCATGTGACTTTGAGATATCTCTCTGAGTTGTTACTATATCTGCATTTCCCATCATGTTTCCCTTTTTGTCTTGGCTTCAAAGATGCTCGGAGCTAAATTTGTTGCTTGATTATAGTTGTTGGGTTGGTCAAGTTTTTAAATATATGTGTGTGTATATATATTTACTTTTTATGTGATTTAAAAATTTTTATTTTGATAATCTTATTGTTTCTATATCCCTTATTGCATATTACCTTAAGTCATTTTGAGAAGTAGTTCAGGCTTACATTTAAAAGTCATTTGTGTGGAGGGAGGGCCATCGGGCAAATGGGAAATCAGTTTGGGTGACTGGTAAAAAAAAAATTTTGGAATAGCTTTTGTATTTAAACTCTTTTTTAGGTTATTTGCTATCAAATAGTCTGTGCAGCTCATTTTACTGTCCTCTCATGTGAAGTAAGCATTAGGGATAAGTTTTTCTTTATAAAGATTATCTATTTTCCTGATTAAGCAAGTACTGGTGGGGTGACCTCCAGTTGTGCATTTGTAGGCAGACCTTTGAGTCCTTGAGGTTGTTGGGACTGCACCCCTCGCTCTTCGTTGTGAGGGGCCTGAGGCTGCTGCAGGGGTAGGGGCTCCGAGTCTGTGCAGCTAGCTGCTGACCAGTTCTGCTTCAATGTGGAAGGACAAGATTTTGGGCATAGTTGCTAGATGTCAGTGCAGCCCCCTGCCCGCCCTCCCGCAGCCTGGCTTTTAGAAGTAGCTTTTGTACACCTGACAAAACATTATTTGGCACCATATATGCTGGGCGCTGAGATGGGTGCCATATTTTTAGACACTTAATGATGACAGCAGAGTTGTTAGTAATTACCGATATGATAGGATCATCACGGGCAATGGATTGCAGAGGAATAATACTGAAAAGACTCAGAGTGGCAGATGTGTTCAGCTCCTGTAGAGGAAATGAGGCTCCCGTAGACCCTGAGGACATTGGTCACCCTGGGACAACCAGGAGTAGAATTCCCTTTTCTGGGCTGTGTTCCTTGCGTGTGAGGGCCTGTTTGGACACCTCTTCGTGGCAATTCCACATACTTGGGTTTACAGAGGAAGTACACTGGATTCCTGCAGCCCTTTGGTGTGGCACCCAGGATGCCTGTGTTATTTCCAGAAGTTCTGGGGGGGCGGGGGGGGGGTGTAGGCCGGCCACGCTTCTCCTCCCCCTGCCTTTCCCTCCCCCTCCCTGGCATCCTGTGACTATTCCTTTCCCTAATTCGACTGATTGCTTTTCTTTTCAAATTGCTGGCTTAAGCTTTATCTTATCTAATTTTATCTCCTCCAGCCTCGTGGGCCCAGAGCATCCTTAGGGCCTGTGCTTATTCTGTCCCTTTCACTTCTGTGTCCCCGCTGGGGGGGGGGTGGGGAGTAGGGACCGTATTGGCATAATCTCTGCGTTTTCTGACGCCCGGGGCTAGCTGGCGTGGTGCTTTTCAACCTCGGGGACCTCTCCTTTCTGTGCCCCACTCGCAGTTGTATGTCATTGACGTAATTTGCTTCTTCCAGGACCTGGTCCTGTTCCCTCTTTCTCCACCTCTCTCTACCCACTCCTTTCTTTGGACCTTTGTCATTCCCACGCCTGTTCCGCTTTGTTTTCCCTGCTTGCTGGCTTTTCTTACCTTCCGTCACATTTACATGCTATTTCTTTTTACTCCAAGCATCTGTTTCTCTAACTCATGAACTGCAGTTGGTATAATTAAATATGTAATGTGTTTATTTTAATATCAATATGTTGCTTCATGGACATATTAATAAGAGATTTGATGGTCAGCACTGGGCCAGATCACTGTTTGAAATGTCCAGTCCTACCTGCTCTCCCTCGGGATGTTTATTAAGCACCTTATTGGTTCTCTCTGTGTGTTTGTGTCTTTGCTCGGTGTACGTCTGTCTCTCTCAGTCCCTGTCTCGCTCTCTGGCACAGGTCACTAATATAGGCTGTCAGTTTTTCCTCTCCATAAATCCCTGTTTGTAGGCACACAGAGACATCTGGGAGGGTGAGGAAGAACAAAAAAGTGTTCAGTCACGAGGCCGTGCAAAAACCAGTAGAGAACTAGAATTTCATGCCCACATACTTGTTATCCTTCTTGTAGCATTTTCAGAGTTTGGAACTTGGAGACCGGGGAACCCTCCCCTGAGCATATTGCTGATGCAAAGGAAGGAAGGCAGGAGCAATCGGCCTTACCTCGCCTGCCTGCGGTCCCAGGTGATCCTCCTCCGCAAATGAACGGTAGGGAGGGTATACTTCCCTCTCTGCTCCTCTGTGAGAGGAGTGACAGGAAATAAAGGATCCAGTATTAGAATAGGTTACGTGGCATTAGCATGTCACTTCTGTTTAAAGGCAAGTAAAAATTTGCCCTTGGCCTAGAATGCTAGCCTCCGGGCGGGTGGGTGAATATTGACTGATCGGCATCACCTCCCATGTAGAAAAGACTCACATGCAGGGCTGTAGATTAGAGCTCTGCATTGGATGTAGCATCTTAATGTTTTCAGCTGTGGAGTTAGAACATGTTGTTTCTTTTGTGGCTATGCAGAGCAAACAAGGATCCCCTTCCTCCCAGCCTAGCAGATAGTAAACTAATACTTGAAATCCGGTTTCAATGGCCATAAAAGTTAGATGAAAGCTGGAAGAGATATCTTAGAAGATTGTGATATATCTTGGACCACAGATTTCTATTCCTTTTCTGGAAGAGAAAAACTGCATTTTAGATTTAGATAATTTGGTTAAGGTTCGCAGGCCATCAAAAACAAAGAACATTAGATTAAGTTTCTGGAGTCTCGAGTTTTAGTGCAAAGATAGGCAAATCACTTCACCTCCCGGGCTCTGGTTTCCTTGGCTCCCTAAGGGGCATGAGAGCTCCTGCCTCATAGGTGACAGTGGCAATCAAATGAGAAAGTTGTGTCAAGCACGCAGTATATATTCACTGAATGTTGGTAACTGATAAACCCCTTGATAAGCCTAGTGCAGGCCTTGGTGGTCCTTTTGTTTTTGTGTGCTGGGTTTATTTGGTTTGTTATAATGTGTGGCTGGACCTAAAATAACACATGTTGTTTGTGCTCCTGTGGACACTGGTGCTTTTAGGGTCCAGCCCTAAAACAGATATATTGTTTTATGGAAATTTTGAAGGAGCTCATGGCTCCAAAAAAGGCCGAAGGTTTCGAGTTTCCTTTTTCTTTCTTTGCAAAAGATTTTGAAGCTTAAGTCATGTAATTAATAACAGAGGAGGTTAAGAGTCAAAGCTTTTCTCTTACTTTGGTCATTTTTTAAGCCGAATTTGGCATGGGTTGAAGCAAATTCATGTCTTCTTGACCATTCACTTTGTTAAAAAAAACTGAGAAAATAGATTCTATCTCTAATGAAATAATTGCAAACAGCCCTGTTGCCATATGGTGCTGATTTTTCACAGAAGCATTGTTGAAATGCATGGGAACTACCAGGTTAAAAGACGTAAAAATAGCCAACATTGCGTACAGTCCAGATGGTATCTCCAGACTAAAAGGCCCAAGTGGCATGAGAAACGTCTAGAACAAGGGTCAGCAAACTGTGGACCTCAGGCCAAACCCAGCCTGCTGCCTGTGTTTTCGCATGGTCTGTGAACTAAGGATGGGATATTACATTTTTAAGTAGTATACAAAAAAATCTAAAGAATAATGCTGTTTCGTGACATGTAAAAATTATACAAAATTCACATTTCAGTGTCCATAAGTAAGGCTTATTGGAACACAGCCACACCCACTTGTTTACATACTGTCTAAGGCTGCTTTTGTACTATGGTGGCAAAAAAGTAGTTGCCTAAAATATTTACTGGCATTTTGCAGAAAAAGATCGCCAATCCCAAGTCTAGATGCTGAGGAATTTCAGTTCTCATATGTATTAACTGATATATAGCTTTCTTCATGTTCAACTTTTAATTTTAGTATTTTGACTTTTTTTGTTGTTAAAAAATGTGTGAAGAAGAACAAACACGTCCCATTGATCCTACTACTCAGATCACCCTTTTTAACATTTTTGGTGATTAAAAGTGCCTATGCTAAAAATTTGTTTAGTTTAAGAAAGATGTGAATATCCCAATTCCTATACTCAAAGGCATGGCAAATATTTTTGTGGTTATATCAGAACATATATGTATATCCTTTAAAAAAAAACTTTTCATAGCATACTTAATTTGCTAGTAAAATACCTCCTAGTTAATTATTTAACCTTTTATTATGAAAAATTTCAAATGTATACAAGCATGAGACAGAAAAACAAAGCAAACATCATGAACCCATCATTCGCCCTCAAACTTTCCACCTTGTGGCCAAATCTTGCTCCGTCTGTGGAATCTGATTCCCGCATTACTTTCAACAAACCCCAGGTACATCATCTTACCTGTAAATATTTCCATACATACCTTTAAAAATGACTCTTTTTAGAACAACTGCAAACCATTAAAACAGGAAAAAAATAACAGTAATTCCTTAATGTAAATTTGGGCTGTGGGTATTAAAGTTTTTTTTTTCCTCCTCAGAGTAGTATTTTAAATGTCATAATATGTTTTACTCTTTGAGTCAGATCTGAATAAGGCTTACATAGTGGGATTGGTGGCTCTCCTTCAAGTCAGTTTTAATCTATAATTTCTCTCTATACTTTTAATTTTGTCCTTGTCACTTACTTTTCACAGAAGGAGTATTTCTCCTGTAGGTGTGATATCCCTGTGGTACTCTTTGGCCCCTTCCTCCGTCCTCTGATTTGCTAGTTGTATCTGGAGGCTTGAGCACATTGAAATTTATTATTATTATTATTGTTTAGCTAGGCTACTTCATAGGTGATGTTGGGTTCTTCCTAGGAGGCTCTTAAAATCACGTTGTCTCTTTTTGTGATGTTGGCACATGGTGTTTGATGTGTACATCCAGTCATTCACTGTGGGTTGTAAAATGCTAATACTCTAATTCTGTCATTCCTTTGCCCATTTCTGAGTTGAAATACTGATTTTTCCCTAAATTTACCAGTTTTGAAAATATCGAGTTGGCTTATTAGCATTCTTTAATAGTGACTGGGTTGGTTTTTTTGTAATTAAAAAAATTATACATTTAAACATATTTACTGTTTTATTGAAGTTATTGATATTCAACTTGGTACCATGTTTGGTGAGCATGAGCCTTTCCAAGTTGGACCCTGAGTGCTTTTGACGTGAGGGTAGCTCTTTTTCTGTCTGCTGTGACAAGATGTTCAGATGACATTTCTCACCCCAGATCTGGAATCAGCCATTTCTCCAAGGATTTTTGTTAGTGAGAGATAGTATTTCAAGACTACAGTCTGGACTCAGAGGTGCATATCCTTAAACAAACAAACAAACATTTTTATGGTTAAGAAAGCCCCAGACATAAAGGAAAAAAATGCATAAAGCACAGTGCTTAATATAACCACCACCTCAGAAGTACTGTGGTGGGTCCCTTTGTGGCCACAGTCCTCTCCTCCATCCCCTCAGGTAACCACTCCCTTGACTCCTACGGTCATTATTTCTTTCCTTTTTTGATTTTATTGTTTATGTATATCATTTATGTACACATCCCTGAACAATATAGCTTGTTTTTCTCTGTTTTCACATTTTATACAAATAGATTATGCTGCATGGATACTTGTGTATCTTGCTTCTTTCATTCAATGCTGTAAAATGCATTTGTTTTATTTTTCTTTGCAGTATGATATTCCATTAGATGAATATAGTCCACAATTTATTTTATCCATTTTACTACTGATGTACATTTGAGTTGATAAAAAATGCTAAGACTGTCATTGTGTCTGTCTCCTGGTGTGGATGTACATACATTTTCTTAAGGGTATCCACATAAGACTAGAACTGCTGAGTCAAAAGGTATGTGTATCTTCTTTCCAAAGAGTTGTGCCAATTAATACTCTCACCGACAGCGTGTGTTCTGAATGCCCTGTTACCTCACATCCTTTCTTGCACCTGGAGTTGCCAGACTTTTAACATTTCTGCCAGTTTGTTGATCAGAAGCGGTATCTCACTGAGACTTCAGTTTGGTGTTTCCCTGATTGCTAGTGAGGTTAGACACTTTTTAATATGTTTAATGGACTATTTGGATTTCTTCCTTTGTGAAGTTTCTGATCAAGCCTTTGGCACATTGTTCCGTTGAATTTTCTTTTACAGATTTGTAGGATTTTACATGTATTGGACGTGGGTTCTCGTTGGTATGTGTGCTGAGACTGTCTTCTCCCACTCTGTGGCTGTCTTTCCACTTCCTTTATGGTGCCTTTTCATTAACATGAGTCCTTGTGCTTTTTATGTCCTGTTTCAGGAAATGTTCCTCAACCCTGAGATAGGCGAGGACATATAATAAAGATATAAAATATTGTATAGTAAAATTACGTAGTAAGATCTGGTCTTTATAGCTTTTAAAAAAAATTTCTATGCACATTCCCCTTTAAAAAAGTCTACACAAAAGGAATAATATGGTCCCATTGTTCTGTACCTTACGTTTTCACATAACATGTTATTTTGGAGATATTCTCACATCATCCATATGCTGATCACAACTTTTATTTCCAGTTTTATTTCCTATTAAAATAATGCTGCCAAAAACTTGTGTATGATCTTGGCAAAATTTTGTGAGTATGTCTGTAAAGCAGATCCTAAACAGAATTTCTGGGTCTAACTATTTGGTTATTTTAAATAGTAATAGATACTAATATTTGCTCTCAGGGAACACATGTAAAATAGTCAGCAGTTCCTGTAGTCTAAATTAGAAGGTCCATATCCAGAGAAATCATCTGGATGTGAAGTGCTTTTTAGATCCCACCTGTATTATTTGCAATATGGTTATTTTCAAAAGATTAACACCTACCATTCTCCATGTTTCAGAGGAAGAAATTGCTACTTTAGCCATATTATAGTTTGGAGCAAATTTTGTGGGAGAGTCTATGCTTTTGTGGAGTATATGAGGTCTGTCCAGAAAAAGTCTAACCATTGTTAACATAACGAGAATAGTTTGTGTGACCTCGATGTAACCTGGCAGCCAGGAGAGTGACTGGGATGTGCATATGCATGAACAATGTCGACTTCACTGTACTAGTCAGTGGGGGCAGTGGACACCATTGAGTGAGCATGTGTACTGTGTGGCCATCACATTCAAAATGACCAAGCAAGTAGAGCAACGAATCTGCATCACATTTTGCATTAAGTTTGAACATTCCTCCATGGGAACTATTCTGATGATTCAGAAGGCCGCAGCTATGGGCAACTGGTGATTGGCCACGGCATCCTGACAATGCACCTCTCATGCATCACGTCTCATGCAGAGTTTTCCGATGAAACATCAAATCACCCAGGTGACTCACCCCCTCTACAGCCCAGATTTGGTGCCCTGTGACTCCTGGCTTTTCCCCAAACTAAAATCACTTTTGAAAGGGATGAGATTTCAGACTGTCGATGAGATAGCGGCTGCTGACGGCTGGGGCGGGAGGCTGGTGAGATAGGGAGGCGATAGCCAAAGGGTACAGCGTTTCTTTTTGAGGTGTTCTAAAATTGAGTGTGGTGATGGTTGCACATTTCCGAGAATATACTAAAAAACCATGGATGATGCTGTTAAAAATTGTAGGATAAAACACTGTAGCTGTTTTTCCTCAGCTGGCTCGGTGAGTTTTCCCTGTTAGTGCATTGGTTTGCTTTAAAGGCTGGATGATACAGAGTTCCCAGGTCTGGAGGAAGGGACCTAAAACAGATGCTGGTTTGACGTAAGTGAAATAGCCAGTTTACTTATCAACAGACAGGAAAATAATTGTGTGAAAGTGATTTCCTTTACTGAATATGAGTCAGAGCTATTCAGAGGCTCTCTAAAGAAGGGGGGGGGGTCAACAGTATCAGTTCTTGTTTCAAGGCAAAAAACCCCAAAACAAAACACTTCCTACAAACCCCCCCCCCCCCCCCGCCAATCCAATGTAACTCATAGCTGTGTAACTTCTCTGAATTTAAAATTAATACAGATTGCAAATGGTACTTTCCCTCATCCCCTGACTCCCATTTCTGAGTAAACCCTTTTGGATACTGGGGTGAGGAGAGGAATAAAGAATGTCAGTGTATACAGTTGAGTTAGTGTTCACTATTCAAATGTGCAGGATTCAGGGCCCTCTTGGACAGCTGTATGGTGTATACTCAGGAATCAGTATTTGAGTTCTTAATGTCTGCCTGTTTTTGCATAAGACACTCTGTCATAACACAGGAATGTCGTGACTGACTGAGATAAACATGTGAATAGTAATTATTATTCTAATAATAAATAATATGTATTGATTGTCAACTGTGTACTAGGCCTGTGCATTTTAAAATTGTTATAAAAGCAGGAAAAGCCTCTGACAGGTGTCATTATCTTGTTCAGTTCTCACAACTGCGGAAGTGGAGGCACTTACTACCACTTTACAGGTGGGGAGACAGAGATTAAGGGAGGTTAGGTGTCTTGCCCAAGGTCACATGGCCAGTAAGTGGTAGATTCATGCCCAGATCTGTCCAGCACCAGAGTCTGAGCCTTTTCCTGTTGGGAGAGAGGTCATGCAATTGGCAACGTTTTTACTATATAAATAATACAAATTAAAAGACAAGAAAAAGCACAAAGAGGAAAATAAGACACCCTTAACTCTATGGCATAAGTATGCCTATCTTGCATGTTTTATGTATTTCTTTGTAGTGTTTTTATGCCTTCTGATTTATATTTATATCCACCCAATTTGTGTCAGCCCCTCAGTGAAGGCTGTTGCTAATTCACTAAAGGACCTTGGGACTGAGGACATACCGTCTTAAATCAGTTTGTTTCATGGGCTGAGGGCAGGGGGACAACACAGCTCTGACAAGTTCATACCATGGCCTAGCTCAGGGGAGGTCTTACTGGTCCCAAAGTGTCCCGCAGTTTCTTTCTACTCTGCCAATTCTAACAGCTGCCTTTCCTGTGAAGAATATAAGGGGGCGCATTCTTTGGCCTTTATAACGTATGATTATAGCAAGTATGGGTACAGTATGGAGAAGTGGAGGGCTCATAGTAACTGCTTTGGGATTTTGCAGATGAGTGAGGTGGGTGGTAGGGTAGGGCCTGGATGGAGGCTTCCTGAGACAGATGGGGCTGGCTCTCTGCCAGGTGAAAACCGGCAAATCTGAGCAAGATAGATCTGCGTGCTATGAAAAGGTCATGAGAACCTCCAGCGCTGGCAGGACCTAGGTGCGGGGAAATCAGAGGGACTCTACCCGGTGAGTTATCAGTCATTTGTTTGCCTGGTGATTGGTGGGGGTCACCTGCGGTTGTGCCTTGTTTCCAGAGGGCAGAGGGTGTTAGAACTTTGTCTCTGAACTGATATCGAAAGAGGGGCTGTGTTATGAACTGCGCTGTACCTCATGTGTGCACAGCATGCTTAGGAGCAGAGGCTGGAGCTGTGGATGGAGTGGTCTCAGGGTAGTGAGCTGTAGTGGTTAGAGGCTCAGGTCCTTTTAGGCCGGAACTCGGCTACATTGCAGTTAGTGTAGTTCTGCTCTCAGCTCTGCCGCTTTCTAGCCGTGTGACCTGGCTGATTGCTTAGCCCTCGTTTGCAGAATGTGGGGCCACCCACAGCATCTGCCTCTTGGGCTCCCAGGTTGTTGGGAGCGTTAAAAGAGGTAAGGCACAAAAAGCTTTTAGCACAGTGACTGGCCTAGAGTAAGTGCTCAGTAAAGACAAGCTAATGTTTCATAATTCCAGGGAAGAGGAGAGATGGATATTAAGGTTGGGCAACTCTGGATTCTTCTCTTTGTGTCCAGAAAGAAAACCATGCTTACGAGGCTGTAGGCAAGTCACTTTAATGTTCTGGGCCTCAGTTTCCTCAACAGTGAGATGATGGGCGGTTCTAAATCGTCTCTCAGATTTTACCTGTGATGTAATCCTACGATTCTGTAGGGGATTTTTTTTTTTAACCTATATGTAGGGACAAATGTTTTTTTTCTTGTAACTTTTGAGATCTATTCTCTTAGCAACTTTTAAATATGAAATATAGCATTATTATAGTCACCGTGCTCTAAATTACATTCCCATGACTAATTTTGTAGCTGGAAATTCATACATTTTGACCCCCTTCAGCCACCCTACAGATGATTCTGTAGTTTTAAAGAGTGGCTTATTGAGTCCAAAGTGCTCCTTGGAATATTTCCTGGTTTGAGTCTGCCCACGACATCACCAGGGTGGTACCCTTTCCTACCACCTTCCCAGATGAGGAAGCAGGCTTACCCACATTTACCCACTTGCCCTTCAAAGGCTTCAGAGCTTGTGGGAGTTTCTTCTAGAAAACAAAGGCTAAGTTTCCTTTAAAATGAACGTGTGTGCTATGGATGCACCCTGATTGGGCTTTTGCTCTTGACGAAACTGAGCCCGGAGGGCTCTTGTGGGAAAAGGATGAGGATTTCAGGGGAGCTGGTCCCCAGGGGAGCTTCAGGCTAGGACCGTCTTAGTAGAGCAGTAATTCCAGGACTTCTGACAGCTGGGAGAAGTCATGGTGTTCTTCTTTATAAATGCAAACAAAGTAACTTGGGGTTCAGGGAGAAATGTTAGGGCCTGTAAAGACCTCAAAATCCCTGGTCGTTACCGTGTGAAAAATTAATTTGTTTGATGCAGTTAGCCAAATCTGGGCAGTTTCTTATTCTAAAAGCCATTGAGATTCAGGGCACAGGATAAAGCAGTGCTGGGCAGGGGTTGGGGGGAAGGTGGATTGTTTCCATTGTGTGTCCTGATGGAATTCTTTTTCTGCGTGCCCTCTGCGGTTTATCACTTTCCCTTTCACACACCCTTCTTGTAAAGCAATTTCAGAAGCAGGGAAAAATGGGCAGCAGTGTGAATTGGTGCCTTTTAGAATGGATAACTGATGCAAATGGGGGGGCTTCGGCTGGCTTCAGCTGGTGTGGGGAGGCCTGTGGAAGGATGCGGAAGCGAGAGCTGCTTTCTCAGAGCCGTGAGGGTGTGCGTGCTCCCAGGTATTGCAGAGAGGGCCTCTTGGCCCAGGCACTCCAGCACCTGAGTTTCTTCTCGGCTGCTTACTGGCCGCACGAGGACTGTGGCTGCGGCCGCTGAGCTTGTAATTTATGCGTCACCACTCACTGTTCAACCATGAAAGACCAGCGTCAGGTTGCTCTGTCGTAGTGCTGGGAGGGCGATGTGGGCCCCAGGGGGGCTGTCTGCCGGGTTTGGAGTCTGGCTGATTCCAGGAACCCACGGAGTAGTGGCCTCGGCGGGTTAGATTTTGGGGCGGGGGTTACCCAAACCAAACTATTGGTACCTTTATGTGTCGGCACTGAGTATATAGCTATTTAGTGGTCAAGGTTCAGAGGACTCTCTGCCCTTAGTTTTGTTATTTTTGGGTGGCTTTTCGCTTAGGCTTTGGGTGACAGACTGCTCAGAACCATGCCTGAGCTTTTGCGAGACCATGAGAGGCAGGATTTGACTAGCAGGGATGAGAAGCCAACTCTAAACAGATCCTGCTTGCCTTATGATTGGGCACGTCTTCTGAGTTTATTTTTGCCCCCGTTGCCTACTCTAAGGCACCCCTGGTGTCTTTGAATGTTGAAAGCTTTGCGTTGTAGGGCTCAGCTCACCAGCCCGGCCCCATCAGCGTGGTAGTGCTGAGGACATTGTATCACAAAGACGCAGTGAAGCACAGCCGGCTGTCGGATAGTGTCATCATTACATTCAGTGTTGTTTTGTTATAATGTTGATGAGCTGCTGTAGGAGCTTAACTCTTGTTTATATCAACTAGCCTGTGGTAAATTTGGTTTCATTACACATCGTTTCACTGAAAATTGCAGAATCTATCGATGATGTTAAGTGAGGACTTACTGTAAATGGATAGAAAATAGTCCTGCTTCCCAACAGCAGGCAACTTGTGGCACAAAAATTCTGATTTTTAAAGGTTTATTTTCATGGTGGGGTAATAATACTAATATACTACGTGGTTATGAAGAAACACATAGAAAAGTTATTCAAATGATGTAACATGTATAAGTTATGAGATGGCATTCTCTTAAAAATTTTTATTTATTTATTTTTTGTTAAATTGATTGGATAACATTGGTTAATAAAATTATGTAGGTTTCAGGTGTACACTTTAAGATGGCATTCTCATAGGTAAAGTGAGACTTTCTGTAGAAAAGTTTTCGTAGTAAATTGCATTTTCATATACTATACTTCTATAGTACTTAACGTTTGACCAAAGAGCTTTAATTTTGTCATTCCTTTTTGATCCCATCAACAATCCTGTGCAAGAAAGGGGCAGAATGGCTACTCTCCACACCATTTTACAAATGAGGGAGCTGAGGCTCCAGATGTTGAACAACTTGTTCAGGGTTATTTACGGAATCGGTAGGTGTCCTGAGTCTTCGTCCAGCGCTCCCCTTGGCACTGTGTGCTGAGTGCAAAGCATTAAGCCTCACTGGTCATGGTCTCTGCCCGCCCGCCCGCCTGCCCGCCTCCATTCATTTGCTTAGTGGGTGTTGACAGAGGGCAGCTGGCAACCAGACCCTGTACTGGGGTTAGAAATGTCATTAACGAGGGAAACGTCACTCTTAGCGGGGAGGCAAACTTTAATAATTATGGTCAGTTGGTCTTCTTTCTTTTCTGCATCCTGTGGGCATGCCAAGCTCTGGTGGAGAGAGACTGAGACTTGGTCCTCTCACCTTGGGCCTTGTCTTTCTCCTTGGGGAAGTCCTGAGGCTTCTTAGATGGGCGCCTCCTGCCCCCACCCAAGACTTTGTGGGCTCAGCAGCTGGAGACCTTGGAGGTGGTATAGTGTGGGCTGGAGGGCTTTGAAGACGAGAAGAGATGGAGGTTTCTCCAAGGAGGCACATTTTGAAGCAGCTCTTAAAGATGATGACAGCGGCTCCTTGGGGGTAGTGCTTCTCCTGCTGGCTGTGATGACCCGTGGTGGGACATTGACTGCTTTCCCTGAGCCCTCTCATGCTACTTGTGAACTTTTAGTACTGGTGTACTTGCTCTGAGTACAGCTGGAAATGACAAAGCAGTCAAGTTCTACCTTTGTCTCTCTAATGTCCTCTCCCCACGAAAGCTTTTCTCCAGGGTACAGTGAAATGCGACCACTTCCTTGGCATTGCTGGGCATCCTTTCCAGCATGAGTGCGAGAGGTTGATGCAGAAAAGAGGTACATCAGACTGGGGAGGGTTAGCCCAGATTTCACAGCTGGGAAGGTGGAAGGGCTCATTAAATTGTGAAAGTTTTTTTCCTTCCCGCCTGAGAACAGAGGCGATGTGCAGATAGATTTCCCCGTGGTTGGGTTTTCTGTTTCCTCCCTTGGTCCTCTGATTCGTTCTGCCCGTGTCTTGTCTTTGATCTTCCTCTTTGTACCTTTCTCCCCTGAGAGGTGATTTGGCAGAATGGATAGAAATAATCATATTAAATGCATTAACTCTGAGGCTCAGTTGACGGTGCACAAAGTAACTGAAGAAGAAAACACACCTTGGCTGTGTTCCTGCCCAGGTTGTATCCCCCCAGAGAGCTGAACTTTCCTGAGGGCTGACGCTGAAATTTATTTGTTGGAAGCAACAGCGCTTTTCTTTATTTTGTAAAGTCCATTTTGGAAGGAAATTCTTGAAATGTTTCCATATACCCTGCCTACTTAAGCAGACCACTTAGAACCTAGCCTGACATTTTCTCCACCTGGGGTCACTGTTTGGAACAGTGAAGATTATGCCGGGCTAGAGAAGTGAGGCCTTCGGGTTGGTTGTTTGTGCCAATGGTAAATGGCTCCAGAGCCTCATACTTTCCATTCTTGTATCTGGTTGCCCCTTCCCCCGCACCGATCTCCCCCTCTCTTAGGTGTTACTTTTGCCTGCGGTTTGTCTCCCCTTCTAATTTGGGTGTTCAGGAACAAGGTCTGCCTGATAGTGGATTCTTATTATAGGCCCCAAAGTGGTTTCTTGGTGCCCACACAGTTGCAAGAGGTAGGTGCCATCCTCATCCTTGTTTTACAGAGGAGGGAACCGAGCAGCAGACGGGTGACCATAGAGCATTCTTGTCTGAAATATAGTAAATTAATTCAGCGGGCATTCATGGGGAATCCTATTGTACTTGTTAAATGTCATGAATTAAAAATAATTGGTGATGAGCACATGTCGAGCAGCAATAGTAAAAGAGTTTGAATAATAGAATATTCTTAAATAACCTGGTTATTTACAGAGCTTCATAAATTTCTGTACTGTTTTAGAATGCTTACAGGGCTTTAAGAATGATACGAATAGTCTGTAAACTAAGTTAAAATGCAAATCTCACTGCCGCTTGGGGTTCAGCTCTGCAGCCCAGGGGACGGCTAAGCACAGTAGCCGTGTTTTGTTTGTCATGTGTACTGATGTCACAATAATTTGTGTTCCTTTATGGAGTCTGATTGTCCTAAACTTGAGTGTGCTTTCATTTCAGTCCATTGGTATTGCTTCTGTCAGATGGAAGTGACCAGCACATACCCCGTGCCTTTCTGTGTGCACAGCCCTGGATAACCCTAGGCAGTGAACCCAACTCTCTAAGTGATTCATCACTGGATGGGGCCTGTCTTTTGTGTCGACTACCAATCTGTGGGGGCTCGAGCAGAATGATTACGTCTGGGGGCCTCGAGCTCCTCAAATTTAAAATGAGAAAGTAAGGGATCTGGTGGAATTTCTGTCTGGGACATTCTATGAAGAGCCTCTATTCTGTCTCAAATGATTGTGACCAGAGATACAGGTTTATAGATACTTGTTCTAAAGAGGGCTGTGATAAGAAGTGGTGTTTTAAATGTAACCCACGAACTTTTAAAGTTCTTTAAAAGTTGATTCTTTTAAGGAGACTAGCTCCTGGAGTCTTGCTTATTTAAAAAAAATCCTTATCTTCATGTTTTCCACTGGCTTGTGTCAAGCATTTTCTTTGTAACACAGGACAGGAGTGGTTTCAGACCTGTTTCAGATTAATTACAAATTTTAAATCGCTATATGTGTGGGCAAAAGGAGGTTTACAGTTGCGAGTATGCAAAACACAGTTTATTCTTGTAATAATCATAACCAGCATGTCTTTTTCCATACAAATGACTTTAAATCTACTTTTGCCAACCCATGTATTTTCTGTTAGTGATGTTCTTGTATTCTGTTCACCCTGACCCTTTAACTTTGAGTAAATTAGAGAGCAAGGGGGAGAAGTCGTTTTCCCTTCAAATACTCAAAGGGTTACCTTTTTTCTCTTGAGCAGTTCTGTTTATCTAAACAGGATGGACGTGGAATTTTGTTAGAGCAATAGAGATTTCAGCTGGTTCCATGGGAGGGGGAGGCTGAAAGCCACCTGATCACATTCAGACCTCTGCAGGGCTGCTGGGAGGAAGAGGCAGCGCGTGGTCAAATGGCACCTCCCCCATCAAAAAAAGAGCATTCCCATTGACCCTGGCTGGAGGGTCAGCTGGAGGAGAGCAGAGCCAGAAATGCCGTTCCAGGAGTGCTGGTGAGGGCGGTGGGAGCAGTGGGTTGGGCTGGCCTTCACGAGTCCTTTCTGCACATGGGGGCTCTTGTCCTGAGCTGTTGAGATAACAGCACCTGGGTCAGGCAATGCAGAGAAACCGTAAAGTTCCCCCTGTGTTTTTAACATCCTCACATTACCAAGATGTTCAAGAGCAGTGAGTAGTGGTGCTAAGTTACCCTGGAATGATGGCTCAGGGCTGACAGTATAGGATGCACCCGTCAGCCCAGGTCCATGTTTCTTTCCCTCCCACGGCAGCCAGAGGCAGGTCACTCTCGCACTCTGTGCCTTGGCTCTCAATGAGCTCCCAGGCCTTCCCCTATGACTGGGTCAGGGAGCCATATGACCTGCTCACTGCCAATTCTTTGTTTGAAAAGATGTTTATTTCATGGTTTCATTTTGAAGATTCTCTGTAGTTATGCAACATGGCTTTATAAGGTTGGGTAATTTTTCATATGTTCTTTGAGACTGGTTGTTTTGTAGTCTTCTTTGTAGTCAGTTACTGTAGACTTTTTAAGAGACTCCTGATGTCTTCATTTTATTGCTTCTTGTCTGTGGAGAATCATGCGAGAAGTCCCCAGACCCCTATGACCCTAACCTGCTTGAGAAGTGGTGAGAGAGGATGCTTGGGGGAAATACGGATTTTTGAGTTACGCAGATTTTAATACGGTGGGGGGCAGACCCAGAGTGTTTTTTTAATTAAATCAGTAATTATATCTTTAATTTGGAGGTAGAACTATATTCTAAAATTTGTTTTGTCAGCTCCCTCCGAAATAAATAAAATTATAGTGATGATATCATTCCCATTTAAAATTTTTGAATAGGTATCAAGGCAGAATGATTAGGGCCTAATTGTTTGCCAAATTTTCTTTAAAGCTACCTTTTTTTTTTTTTTTTTTTTTTGTGGGGGGCATTTCCATGCCAAAAAGCATCTTAAACTGATGAACATATAGTTCTCCTCACTTATTTTGGCCGGTTTTTAATTAGATGACTCTTTTCATAGTAGAGGAAATACATTTTCATTGGGCCAAGGTGCCAGATTTCAGTCCCAGAAAAATTGTTATCCCTCAGTTTAGTGCTGATATACCTTAAATAGCATAGGAGCCAGTGCTTTTCCTCAGCCAAGGTCACATGGTGGCTTTCCAAAGGGTTGATTGGTTTCAGAGTTGGGCGGGCACCCCCGCTTGCTCTTCATCTGGAGGAGCCGTGTTTCTCTCTAGCACCTGTAAGTGCCACCTTGGGAAATTGTCCAGGTTCCCCAGCCTCTGTCACCTGGGCCAGACTGTCATGAGCAGAGGGGGAGTGGGTATAGCCACTTGCAAACCTGCCCCTTAGGATCGACCTTCTTGTGCCCCCTCCGTCACGGCCAGTGCCACGTGCAGCACCAGCTCCCGCATTTATGTGTTTGCTTGTATGAAGTGCTTGTAATGACGCGTTTGCTCTTTGCCACCTACTGTAGTAGGTTCTGGGAAGGATGGACCGTAATTTCCCTAAAACTGCACTTCAAGGCTTACCATGATAACATCCTGCTGTTCTTTGCCAATCCCCTGGTCAGGCACCTTCCCTGGCTCTTTTTTTATCCTGGACACAAAGAAGGCCGGACTCCTAGCGAACACTCGGTCCACCCCAGACAAGCTGGTCTTGTCTTTTCCCCTGGAGGCACCTCGGCACATTTGCGAGGCTGCTTCCTTTCAGCGTGCAGTGGCTGATTGGCGGTGGTGGTGGGGCCTGTCCATGGCTTTGGTGGTGGCTGGGTGAATTCTCCCAGATGCCCTGCGTGTCTTATCTGGAAGCTTGTCTCCTCCCCGGGTTGCAGGTAGAGTACTGGGGATCACCTTCCGTCTTACTTCCTGCCCCGAGGGCGCAGAGGTGGGATGTGGGGTCCTGGCTGGCAGGGGCTCTTACTGGGACCTGGTTCCTACTGGCTCCCATGGTGTCCTGTTAGTGACCTGTACATGGACCACTCTTCCACCTGGGAGTGATACCACTCCCCAGGGCAGCTCAGCACGGTGCCCTGGAAGAAGGCAGACCTGGGCAGTTCTTGTCTGCGCCTGCGGCCCCCAGCGGCGTGCGTGGGGTTCTACTCCTGAGAGCTTTAGTTCACGTTTTGAGGACTCTGGGCTTACCTCCTCGGCCTGCTCCTCTCGAGCCTGGAACCTCTAAGTGAGAATGCCTAGGATTTGCGTGACCCCCCTCCTTTTCTCAGAATGGCCTGGAGCAGTGGGGGCAGGTCAGGAGCTTGGCCACGCTGCCCTTTTCACCAGATGCGTAAGTTTCTGTTCTTGACATATGCGGTGGAAGGTCAGTTTCCTTTTCTTGTTTGATTGCTCCTGGTGTACATATTTTTTGACAGTTTTTTTCTTAACTATCTTATATACATTTTGTTTGACTTTGTAGTGGAAAGACACCATGTTACCATTTACCTTCTTCTGAATTTGGAACTGCCGTAATGTACTTTAAAAGGATTTACTATTCCTGTGAATTTTCTTCCTTCCTAAACCATAAACTTCTTCAGGTCAGGTCGGGACAGGAACTATGTTTTATTCTTCTGTGCATCCTCCACCTGCTGAGTGCTTAACGAACATAAGACAGAATGATGCAATGCTGAACCTGTAGAAGAGCAGTTACTCTCAAGTTATGTGAAAAAATCCCAGGCATACTAAAAAATTACTTGCAGACACAAATCAAGCTGCCTGCTTGCACATTAAAGCAGGGACGCTAAGCACTGCTGTGAGGCGATGATCTTAGCTTAGGAAACAAAGTTTACTTTAAAGTAATATTCTTTTATTTCTGTCAGCATATCCTGGTTGACATGCTGATTCAGAATGGACTCGCTACCAATTAGTGGAGCATTTTGGTGAAGTTTTTAATCAATTCCCAATTCCTGTGATTTGGCTAATTAGGCTAGGCTTGTGTTCAACACAATTCCTGTTTCTCAGTTATCAAGTCATGCAAAACTGTGTTTACACTGTGGTTGCAGCAGCCTGTCAGCCTGCTTCGCCCCCTGGCCCCGCGTTCAGGACCATCTCTGCTCTCTTCCTGTCCCTCCTGCATTTTAAGAGCAAGCCCATGTCATTCATCAAGGGTGCAAACTGTGGTGCTAGTGGGAACAGACAGCACTTCAGGTGCAACCCCTCCCCCAAACCCTCACCGGCTAATGGGCGCGAGTGTTTGAGGAGCAGCTCAAGCTGAGCCCTGTTCTAAGCACTTTCTGTGTTTTGCCCTACTTAAACCTCTTAAGAATCCTGTGAGGCAGGTGCCATTATCACCCCTACCTTCGGGGAGGTTTAGCAAGGTTACCTGACTTGCTGAGATCACACAGCTTGAAAGAGCCGGCTGGAGGGAGGAGGAGAATAGGACTTTTTCCCTTAAGGCCACATTCAGTGAATGGAAAAGTAATCACAGTCTACGGATATGAGAGACATGCCCCCAGGACGTGGTCACCCGCTGAATGTCACCATCTTGTTTGCTAATGAGATCCAGAGAACTGGGAGTGGTGGGGGAGTCAAGGAGGATCATCTGCTCAGAGTTGGTTCAGGTAGAAAGTACTGTAGGTGCCAGAATTATGACCAAAAAGTTCAACTCAGCTGTGTTACCCACACAGGAATGACAAAGTATAGTTATAGACCAGAGAGGAGGAAATACTGTGACGTTTAAAGCTCTCCTAGGTGCATGCAGCTTGTGTGTCATATGCATTGTGAGCTTTTCTAGACCGTTCACAAGAGACTCCAAGGACTGGCCCATGTAGCTCTTTCAAACACAGTGAGATGTACATGTGTGGGTGATGTCTAAAATTTTCCAAGACATACTTTATGATTAGAAAAAGGGAGTAGTTGTTACATTAAAAAATTGTAACAAGAACCATTTTCTTCTCAAGGCACCTGAAACAGTGTAATGCTAAATAGGGTCTTTTTCCAGCTATATGACAAGTGACAGTTACACACATCACACATTGAGCCCTAGAGTCAACATACTGGATTCCCTGGCAGCCAGCCTCTGCTCTGGAAGAGAAGGTAGAAATCAGCATCATTAAGATTAAGTTCAAAGGTTCTTTTGGGACTATGATAAGCCCTTGTGATAGGACCTCTCTGAACTCTACAAGTTTTTGTTACTTACAAACCTGTGTTAAAGTAGAATGTTATGGTGCAAAACTCAATTGTGTAAATTGTGTAAATCGTGTAAACATTACCCAAGATGAAAGATAAGGAGGGAATCTTAAAAGCAGCAAGAGAAAAGGAGACAGTTACCTGCAAAGGAGCTCCCGTAAGACTATCAGCTGATTTCTCCAAAGAAACCTTAGAGAAAAGAAGGGGCTGGAAAGAAGTATTCAAAGTCCTGAAAGGCAAGAGCCTACATCCAAGATTACTCTATCCGACAAAGGTATCATTCAGAATGGAAGGGCAGATAAAGTGCTTCCCAGATAAAGTTAAAGGAGTTCATCATCACCAAGCCCTTATTACATGAAATGTTAAAGGGACTAATCTAAGAAAAAGAAGATCAAAACTATGAACAGTAAAATGACAACAAACTCAACTATCAACAACTGAACTTAAAAAACAAAAGCAAAAACAAACTAAGCCAACAACCAGAACAGGAACAGAATCACAGAAATGGAGATCTCATGGAGGGTTATCAGTGGGGAGAGGGAGGGTGAAGAATGGGGGAAAAGGTACAGGGAATAAGAAGCATGAATGGTAGGCACAAAATAGACAGGGGGAGGTCAAGGATAGTATAGGAAATGGAGAAGCCAAAGAACTGATATGTATGACCCATGGACATGAACTAAGGAGGGCAATGCTGGTGGCGGGATGCAAGGTGGAGGGGAATAAAGGGGAGAAGAAAATGAGACAACTAATAGCATAATCAATAAAATATATTGAAAAAATAAAAAATGTACTGGAATTTGAAATATCACATCACAGAAAAGATATGTAAGCCAAATAATAAGTATTTTCAGAAATGGACAGAAATTGTGAGCTTGTAAACTGCTTTTATAATAAAGTTATTACTATCGCATGTGGTTCTTAATAAGTCATGCTGTATCTTGCCTCACATGACCCTAATAGATGGGGGAATTTTCCGACTCTCTGGGCATGCTGTCTAGGCCTTACCACCAAACTTTGCTTGCTTGTGAACTTGCCCCATGAGTTCAAGAGCCTCCTTTCCTGGTGCCACTGCCTTTGAGCCTGCGGCAGAATGGTCGTTGGATTGAATGTGCACTTGGAGTTCCTTACCAATTTCAAGGTTTTTCCAAATGCATTTATCATCCCTCTTCAGTTACATTTTAGTCTCCTTCGGGATGGGGATTAGCTCGTTCTTTGTTCCTGTCTCACAGCACAGTATATGTGGCCTTTACTACTGGGAACCAGCACCCAGTAAGCAGTCAACATGACTTAATGTCGATTCAGGTTCCCGCAGCTGATTAAGGTTCTAGCATCCTGCATGCAGTGTGACGGCTGTGTATTTCTGATTTTGAATGGAAAGGGCTCTGTGGTGGGTGGGAAGGTGGGAAACTCCCCTTGTCTTTCACACATTGATTCACTCACAGGAAAAACAGTCCCTTCCTTAAAATTTGCATTCTAAATATGAATAGTATTGGCAAATATTATAGGAGTATACAAAATTTTAAGGATTCTATGCTGAAGTACAGTACAGGTAGAAAATTATAATAATAATAATATTCCACTGTTTCTGGATTGTGTATCTAAGAGTGTCCAATAGGGTGCTATGCCCAAATGATTGAACTGAAAATAAAGACTTATCAAATGTTTAGTGTCACAGGCTTGTGAGATGAATCAAAATAGCAAAATTTCCAGCTGTATTTTTTTTTATGGCCCCTATTTTACAAAACCATGGAAAATATTGAATATTTGAAGAAGGACCTCAGCCACATTGATAGGACGTGGTATGGGATAGGGTTTGCTAGTGCAGTTCAGTCGGAAAGCGGACCCACCTCCTGCCCTTTTCCCTGTTTGTTTCTGGCTGTTTTTTTATTTTTATTTTTATTATTTTTTAAATTTTCTCTATGAGATGCTTCCCAGGGAATGCAGAAGTAAGTGGACAAAAGGCAAGTATGAAAGAGGATTTATGGGTTTCTGTGCCTTGGACTTACAGCCCTTTCATTTAATGCTGTATTGACTCATCTTTTTTTTTTTTTCCCCTCTTTAAGTCGCCCTCCGTGCTGCTCCATTTCTCACTTCTACTCTCCCTGTTATCAGCTGCAGATGATCTGTTGGGAGCAGGAACCTTGAAACCGTGTTTGCCCCTCAGCAGGCAGAGTGCCTGCCTGCCTCTCACCCAGGGCTCCTTTCAGTGCTCTTAGGTATTCTGTCGCGCCTGGATAGTCCCTGCCAAGGTTATTATTTTATTTATTTGTAAAAATTAACGTACAGTGAACATTTAAAATGTTTTGTAGTTTTACATTTAAATTTTTGATCCAGCCCAAACTAATTTTCAGATAAAGTATGAGGTTTCGGTTGCAGTTACTTTTTTGTATATGTTCAGTGTTCAGCACCATTTGTGGAAAAGCATATCCCTTCTCCAATGAGTCGTCTTCGTACATTTGTCAAAAATCAACCGGCCATTCTCGAGACTATTTCCCGACTCTCTGTTGTCTTTGGTCTGTGTGTCTGTCCCTGCATCAGTACCACAATGTTTTGATTACTGTAACTTAATTGTAATTAAAGTTAAAATTAAAGTGAAATGATTTGAGTTCTCCAACTTTATTCTTGAAAATTTTTGTCCCTATTCTCATTCCTTTGCCTTTCCACTTAAATTTTAGATTCAGCTTACTGATTTCTACAAAAAATCCCTGTGATTTTTATTCTGATTGACAACTGACATTTCAACTATGTTGAATTTTCCAATTTATTAAAATGGTGTATTGCTCTCTTTAGGTCTTCTTTCATGTGTTTCATCCAAGATAATCTCAGACTTTTCATTAAAGTTAGATAATTTACGTTTAATATTAATTTTGACATATTTACATTTAAGTTTACCATTTTATTATTTGTTTTTCCTCTGTTTTCTTCCCCTGCCTTCTTTTGGATTGTTAGAGTATTTTTAGCCTTTTATTTAAAAAAAATTTTATTGATTTAGAGGGAGGGAGTGGAGAGAGAGAGAGAAAGAAACATTGATTTGTTGTCCACTTATTTATGCATTCATTGGTTGCTTCTTGTATGTTCCCTGGCCAGGGATCAAACCTTGGCGTGTGGGGACAATGCGCTAACCAACTGACCTATCCTGCCAGGGCAGCCTCTCATTTAAATGTACCTCTTACTCTTGATCTTAGAGGGAAAACACTCAGTCTTTTACATTAAGTATCGTGTTAGCTATGGATTCTTCATAATGACCTTTAATAGATTGAGGAAATTTCCGTCTATTCCTAGTTTGCTGAGTGTGTTTTTCACCAGAGCTTATTGGATTTAAAAAAAATGATTTTTCCTCTCCCATTGACATCATGTGGTTTCTATCCTTTATTCCATTAATATGGTGTATTACACTGATTGATTTTCATATGTTAAACAAACTTTGCATTCTTGGGAGATGTCATATGGGCCTGGGGTTTTCTTTGTGGGAAGTTTTTGATTACTAATTCAGTGTCTTTCAGATTTTCCATTTCTTCTTGAATCAGTTTTAGTAGTTCACTTCTTTCTAAGAACCTGTCCATTTCATCTAGGCTATCTAATTTGTTGGCAGCATTTCTTTTATAGTAGGTCTCTTGGAAATTAATTCTTAGTTTTTATTCTTCTGAGAATGTTATTCACCTTTATATCCAAAGGGTGTTTATTGATGGATACAGTTATTTTCTTTCAGCACTTTATAAATGTTGCCTTTCTCTCTGACTTCATGGTTTCTTCTGAGAAATCCATTCATTCAAATCTCGTTCCCTATGTGTTGTATGTTGTTTTTCTTTGGCTGCCTTCATGGTATTTTTCTGTCTTTAGTTTTCAGCAATTTGATTATGATGTGTCAAGGTATGGATTTCTTTGAGATTATCCTGTTTGGGCTTTGCTGAGTTTCTTGAAACTGTGAGTTTAGGTCTTTTGTCAAATATGGGAAGTTTTCAGCCAGTATTTTTCAAGGTTGTTTTTTTTTTTTAAACATTACACTCTTCTTCTGGGACTTGACATGAATGTTAGACTTTTTGTTATTTTCAACAGGCCTCTGAGGCTCTGTTTATTTTTGTAATTTATTTTCTCTTTTTGTTTTATATGGGATAATCTCTATTAATCTGTCTTTAAGTTCATTCTTTATTTCCTCTATCACTTTCATTTTGCTATTGAATCCCCACAGTGACATAATTTAACATGTTTGTTCTAAAATCTCTATTTGGCTATTACTTTTTTAAAAATTCTCACCTGAGGATATATTTTTATTGATTTTGGGGCTGGGAAGAAAGGGAGAGGGAGGGAAGGGGGGAGGGAGAGAAACACTGATGTAAGAGCGAATCATCAATTGGTTGCCTCCTGTATGTGCCCTGACGGGGGATGGAGCCCTCAACATTTTGGTGTATTGGATGACACTCCAACTAACTGAGCCGCCCAACCAGGACCATTTGATTAGTCTTCATGTTTTTTCTTTTTTTTGGCTGAGATTTTTATCATTTTATTAGTTTCAACAATGTTCTGCCTTACTTCCTGGAGTATGGTTATAATAACTCTTGAAATTATTTGTTTGATAATTCCAATACCTGTGCTACCCTGAGGTTGGAGTCAGTTGATTGTCTGTTTCCTTGCTGGTGGAGAGGTTCCTGGTTTTTCATATGCTGAGTAATTTTGGATTGTATTCTAGACATTTCAGATATTATTTTAGGATCATCTGGATCCTGTTTATATCTTATGAAGACTGTTTATTTTAATTTTTTTTCCTTTTTAAGAAGATGATTGATCTGGTTAGAGGTTCTGACTAGTCTCCATGGGCTGTATTTATAACATAAGCTCAGGTTTCAAAGCCTTTGCCGCGCCATTTGGATCTGCCCTCTGTGTATAATCCATTGTCCAGTCTGGGATCTGGGCAATGATGTATTTCAAAATGCATATCTGAAGGCTGTTGGTATGCTGTTCAGGATCAGATCTACAATGAACAGCTTGGAGGGGAGCCCCAATATTAATATACCACTTTTTTGTGTACCTCCCTTCTCTCTGTAATCTCTTTGACAATTTCTGATTCCCCGAGGCCCTCTTTTGCCGTCCCCAGCCAAAAATCCAAGACTTTGGTTTCCCTGCTCTGCTGCATGTCTTTCTGTGACCGTCCAGAACCAAACAGTGGAAGTCAAGAGAGAAAAAGAAGCAATAGAGATTCACCCCCTCGTTCTTGGAACCACACTTCTTCTGAGATGGAATCATTCCTTTTAGGGTTTTAGGTGCCTGCTCACCTCTGCTGCTGTTCTGTGGCACTGTTGGATTGCCTGTGGCTGAGGTGGGAGAGAACAGAAAAAAAGCAATAAAATACAGGGAATTCCTCTGAATATTAGTTCCATTTTTTGATTTTTTTAGGCTAGAAAGGTGTGAACTTGAACTGCCTCTTCAAGTTCATTCTGTCCATTCATAATGATTACTTGTGGGTTCTGGGCTGTCTTGGCATCCAGGCCTGGTGATACTAGAGGGAAGAAAACAACAGAAAAAGTCACTGTTTGGTGGCACTGTGAGTTGTAGCTTTTTCTCCCAGTGTACCTGCTACCACTTACTCTTCAGCATCCTCAGATGCCCCGTGTTTTCTGTGCAGCTTTTATATTTGCATGTAGTGAGAGAGAGAAGGTGGTTATTCTTAAGTCATCTTGCCAGGAACTGGAGCTTCCATATTAGTGTTAATATCATTGTTTATAAGCCTATGTCTTAGCACAAATCAAAGCAGTGGCCCCAGACTGTACTATTAGTCATGGTATTCGTCATTGCTCTCACTCTTGGTAACGAACCAAAACAAAAAAGAATCCAATTTCAAGTAAGAATGTCCTTGATAAAGCAGTAAAAATGAGTAATTGTGTTCAATCTTGACCTTTGAGTACATGCCTTGTTAATATTCTGTGATAAGTTGGAAGTACACATCAAGCACTTCTGCTGCATACTGTAGTCTGACGGTTGTCTCAAGAAAAATTGTGTATGATTGAGTTGTGAGAGGAACTAGCCACTTGTTTTCATGGGACATCATTTTCATTTGAAAGAATTCCTGACAAACTATGGTCGTTTAGACTTGGGTATTTGGCAGCCTTTTTCTTGCAAATTATAGAAGTAAGCCTTTCACTTTAAGGAAAACAACTGACAGCGATTGTTATCAAATGATAACATTTGAGCTTTTGAGCAAAAATTAAAATTTTGAAGAATCTTGTATCCACCATTGTGAGTGTGAAAGCTCCTGAGTGTTTAAAAAGTTTTCTGCTGAACTGACTGGTAAGATCAGTGGTGATATTAACAAAGTTGACTTTTTAAAATTATATAATACAGTGTGTCAACATTTGGAATGTCTACAGTGAATCATTATTTTCAAATTACAGATGTATGATTTTATAAAATCATGTATGGGTAAAAGATCTGTTCAAAGTGCAAAATATAGACTAATGAATTTTAATGCAACAGGGTATGAAAAGTTCATTGCTATGGCTTCAGATACCATGTTGTAACTAAACTTTAAGAAAGTTTCTCATTGAGTTTTAGCATACTATCAGAAAAGATCATAGTCACCTGAAAAGGCTATTAAAATATTCGTCCCTTTTCCAACTGTGTACCTGTGTGAGGCCAGATAGACTTAATGTTCTTCAACAAAACCAATCTATTGCAACAAACTGAGTGCATCCAGTTTTCTCCTGTTAAGTCAGTGATGTGCAGAAATGTAAAAACAATGTCACTCACTATTTTTTTTTGGAGAATATAGTTATTTTTAATAAAAAGTTATTTATGCTAACATAAAAAAATATCATTGTTTATAGAACAAGCCCTGTATAGGGTAGGATTTACCAAGCCTGGTTTTCTGAATCCCAATGATACGTTCATAACGTGTCATGGAATTCTCACATAATAAGCTTACGTTTTCTTCAATTTAAAGGGGAGGGGGATGGTGGTTTGGCATACTATTTGTTTAAAGGGCCAAATAATAAATTGTTTAGTCTCGTGGCCATGCAGTCTCTGTCACAACTTCTTAACTCTGCCGCTATCATGTAAAAGCAGTCATAAACAATACATAAACCAAGGAGGATGGCTGCATTCTAATAAAACTTTATTGACACTGAAATTTGATTTTCTTACGCTTTTTATGTGTTATGAAATATTATTCTTTTTTATTATGTGCTGCAATTTTGTAGGTGGTTGGCCAGACTCAGCTCATGGGCCAAAGCCTGTCTGCCCGTTTTCATCATTGATGTCTGTATGACAAACACCTATAGTGGCCCTAATCAACAACGCTTCTTGATTGTAAGGGCTGTTTTCTTTCTTTCTTTCTTTTTTCTTTTTTAAATATTTTATTTTTCGAGAGAGGGGAAGGGAGAGCGAAAGAGAGAAACATCAGTGTGTGGTTGCCTCTCATGCGCCTCCTACTGGGGACCTGGCCTGCAACCCAGGCATATGCCCTGACTGGGGAATTGAACCAGCAACCCTTTGGTTCACAGGCCAGTGCTCAATCCACTGAGCCATGACAGCCGGGGCCATAAGGGTTATTTTCTACTTGTTATGGAGAAATGTAGGCAGGAAAGCAACAGAGGTTCCAGAAATTTTATGTGGTGTTTGCAGGTGAAACCTGTACACCAAAGTAGCTTCTCAATCTTCTTTAGTATTTCTGAATTTGCATAGAGAAGAGGGCCTTTTACATCTTTTATCTCAATATATTCCCACATTACCCTGTTAATTAAATGCTGTCACCCTTTTATGGATGAAGAAACTGCAGTGCAGAGTATTACTAGCATGTCCCAGATCATGACGAGACTGGGGTGTGTGTCCAGGCCAGTCCCTTGCCGGAGCAGTTGTCCTTTACACGCTAGGGCAGTGCCGCTGTGCTTACCCCACGGATACTTTGTACAAAAAGGCCTGTCGATAATGGCATATGCCATCGAAAGACCTGATATTTGACAGTGATAAAAAATGAAAAAGAATAGAAGTGAATTTGAGTGCTGCTTTG